>CAJHQP010001693.1:0-106236 GCA_905132765.1 Moricandia arvensis
GTTAGTTCAATAACAAATCTATGATCATTAGTCCTCTTCTTGACTCACTAAAAGCTTTTTGAAAAACTTATTATATATATATAACTAAACAACAAATAGCATTAGCACAACCTCCCCCAGACTTAAATATACATTGTACTAGTGCTAATCCTTCAGACTCGGTAGAAAAATCATATCATAAGTAAATAGGTTAAGTATATAAACTTCTCTACTCTCGTGTAATGCAGAGCGTACGGTCGATCGGTAGGATTCATGTGAGTCGATCGATGCTAAACCTGAAAGTTCTAATTTCTTATAAAACTCTACAAGTAAACACAATATCAGTAATACGCTCCCCCAGACTTCAAACAACACTCATCACCAGCATGCTATACAGTCATGAGATTGGAGAAGAAGCATAAATCATATGACCCGAGACCAAATTTAACAAGGAAAAAACGACTATACCTGCTTGCTGATTGCGGTGATCGTACTGATCGACACAATTAGTGCTCATCAGATCAATATGCAGCTGCTCACTCCGTCGCTGATCAGGGATATATAATAGCTATACAGTGATCAAGTGTTGTTACGCATGCTACTATGTCAGACTATCATCCTCAGTTTATGAAAACCTGCAATAATAAAATCAAATATCTTGAAATATATGATAACTTATTATATAATCAACAAACTAAATAAAACTTAGCTAAACAGCTCGGCGTTTTGCCGTCCGCACTACAGTCCTACTTGGTTATAGTCATCATCAAGCCTAAACGTTGTGAACGTTCTGCGACCTAGAAAGGAGGTTGATCAACACTTAGCCGAAAACAAGTTGTCTACATCTTCGCTTGCTCTTACCTGACACATGCTACGTAATGAAGTTTCTGACTGCCTCATCTCCTCTTGCTTTTTGACCCTCATACTGCGTTACTTTATAGATGCTCCTTATGTAACCTCAGGAATCGCATCATTCACTTCTTTTGGTAGATTCTCAAGCTTACTTCAGCGCTGCCGCAGTATTCCTTAAGTAACCTGTAGTGCTCGTACTATCTGACTGTCTACCTCCAATTTCTGAGAAATATCATCCTTCATCAAGCTGCATCGAGAAAAAAAATTTCGATCGAACACCTATCTTCTAGTGGATGTTTCTAGCTGCTCGTGTGACGGACTTTTGTCTGTCAAACTCATATCGGTGAGATATCGATGGCAGGTGTTCTGTTGATCTCAGATGTCATTCTAATCTGGTCTACTAATACTCGCACGATACTGTCTCTATATGTGAGTGACTATGTATCCTACTAATATTGCAGTGAACGTCTCTATAGTAGGATATGGACAAGTGCATCACTCAAACGGTTTTGAATGCATATGGATCTCGACAATGGATTAAAGTAACATGTGCCATCGACTGAGTTCAGAAGAGCGGGTGGAATACACTCTGATACTACCAGAGATCGGATGTTGCCTTGACTGTGACGCATCATACGATACCAACAATCGAATGCTATCGTTTGCTAGGCGATAACGCTCACCAAGAAACATAGCTACAAGTTCTCTAGACAGTGCAATTATCAGATGAGAGATAAGCACTCTAAATGAATCAAAGAAGAAATATCGAATGATCCTATTGCTGCGATATTATAATAGGAGATATACATATTTACTAGCTAGCAAAGCATAGTAGAAGAGACTAAGAAACTTTAGCGGAAAAATATCACCACCTAGTGAGACTACAACACATAGACTAAGCGGACTAGTCAAATGCACTCTTCGTTCTTGCGTCTGTACGATAGAAATGTGCTACCACCTTCACCTACGTGACCTTGTTCATCGCAAGACCTAACCAAGTCTTCAGACTGACCACTTTGCCTACTTTTTAAGTCCAGCGTTCATCGAACTTGCTGTTTTGATCGCGCGCCTCCATTGCCCGGCAAGTAATGCAGCAGGCGACACACTGTGCGCCTATCCGTGATTGTGGGTGATCTCGCATGAACTTTCATGAAATACGGAACTCCACTTAGTCTGATAGCGCACACCAAATCCTTGCAGAGAGTTTAAGTATCCTTGCCTTAGAGAGATTTTAAACGATCGATCACTACAGCGAATCATTAATCTAGGTCTACGAAAGTGCAGTAGTATCAAGACCACCATGATAGGCATGTGAGCGTACGAACCAAACGGGCCAAAACAGTGAGAAGTGTTGTGACCTAAGTCAAGTTCCTCTCGCGTGATCTTGAGTTATGCGTTGAGTGTTGGTCTAGATTGTCTGATATGGGTTGGACTCATGAAGATGCGCTGAAGGATCGATCAATCTGGCTCATTAGGTCGTGAAGGTTCCATCCTCTAGTCACTTCCTTCGGTGCCCATTGCGGGTCGCATTTGCCTACAGCGGCTCGGGTCGGTCAGTCTGTCTAGCGTTACCGGTCGGTAGATGGGTGATCCTAACAGTTGTGAGGCTAATCTGATCATTCCTGATCACATGCGGAGCTGCGATCCACGTGCCTATATTAGGGTGCATCATTCCTGCTTGCCTCTTCAAAGGATCTTGTCCACAAATCTGGAATTTTCATCTGCACGGAAAGAGATACGCGATCAAAACATTAAAACTCGAGAGAAATATCGTACTACCTTGAAGCATCAACGCTGATAGCCACATTGTCATGGATTTCTAGGTGATTGATCCTGAAACGGCGGAACATCGACTCTAGGCATGAGTTTAGACTTTCTCTCTTCACGGAAACCTCGTTCCTATCTCAAGTGCGCGACCCACTACGACATGACGAGAGTCATATCCTTCCTCAAAGGCTGACCTTCGTTCGGTGTGCGCTTGCAGTTATGAAGAAGCACATTAAGCGATTCTTTGTAAACGAAAACAAAAGAATGCGCTGTCAGACGAGCAAAGAAGACTAATCCTAGCACTGACTTTAATCTTTCTGATAACAGAAATTTAGGGAATTTTACGCGATGTCTCTGGTTCATCATAGCCGGATTTGCAGCTTCCTTGCTCTCGAACTTCTTGCAGTGGATCATGATCTTGCGTCGCAACCTCTCAACAGCGACAGTCAAGCGAACCATTGATGATCTTTTGTTCCCTTTATGATCAAGGAATGCGCGAGTTAGTGTATCCATCATGCACTGCCTTTTTGTTGTCGAACTGCGCATGGCCGACCAAAATAATGCTGCACACAGAGCGTCCATAGCGAAGACATTGCAAAGGACGTTGTCCTTATACTCGTTTGATGGTAAGAGGGACCATGACTTGTTCCTTCACGTATTGTTCACCAGCCTCGTTGAGCCATTCCAATCTGAAAGGTCGAGAGAAAGCCTGGTCACAAGTCCAAGTTTCCTAACAAGAGTATCACTAGCAACATTATAGCAACTTCCACCATCAATAATCAAAAACAAACTTTATCGGAAATCTAACATCTAGAAGAAAAAGATTCTCCCTTTGTTCTCGTTCGTTGGTCTTAGTTGCACACTCAAGTTCTCCTAGTGACAAGTAATGGACCGTGAGCTGGATTAGTCGAGAGGTGGTCGGGTTCCTCATCAAAAATTGGCACTGAATCGTCGTCCAGGTAGTCGTCAAAGATCGACAAGGAAATCGTCATAGATTGGTCCAAGACCATCGTCCGTGGACTCGTACTCGTCAAAGACCGGACCGGCTGAATCGTCCAAAGAGTTTTCCTAGCAACCAGAAGTGGTCCTTGATGTGGGTAATCGAATGGTTCTTCATCCTCATCATAGACTGGCACCGATATCTTCCTTATCATCCGGGTCATCCTCGGACTCAACTTCCCCATTTTCCAAGAGAACCATCACTTTTTGGTTTGACATCGGTTAGCTAGTGCCCAAGACCATGACATCTAAAAAGCCACTGGATGTCTATTGTCGTTTGGATAGGGTCCATCAGTCTTTTCTCTATCAACACTGAGCCAGGGACATTAGTCTTAAAAAGCTGTATTTGTTGTGGGTCGAAGACTTACCTTTGTCTTGGGTAGTTTGGTTTGCGGCAAAAGGTCGGTTTTGGGAGCATTAGGATGGTTTGGAGAGACCCTTCTCTTGATTTGTTGCTCAATAGGATAGCTTTGTTAAGCATCTGGTCCAAACTCTCGTACTCTGTGAAGATCCATTCCGGCTTGAATTTCGCGGTTGAGTCCGGAAAGGAATCTCGCCATGGGTAGCCTCCAAAGTCTCATCCACATCAGCTTTGATCATCAGTGTTTCCATCTCCTCGAATTAATCCTCAAACTGATTTGGTTCCTTGCCAGCAAACGTCTAAGCCTTTGGTGGAGTCACGATGGTAGTGTTCCGGAAAAATCGTTTCCTCATCAAGGCAGTGAGCTTCATCCCATGAGGTAATAGGTCTTCCACCTTTCTCCTCCTGTGAGTCAACACTTGATCATACCAATTAATAGCAGAAACAGTAAATTCCAGTTGCAGCCAAACCTAACCTTTTTAAGTTTCTGAAAATTTTGACAATCAAAATGAGTTCAATTTTTCTTTCCCATTCTAAAAATGCATCAGGATCGTTTTTGCCTTCAAAGGTTGGAATCTTAAGTTTTCAAACCACCTAAACCATCATCAACTTGTTTCATTTCTCCTAGCAAAAGGATTAAACATCACCTCGTTCATGGTTTTGGTGTCGTGGACCTCACCTAGGTCGGTTGATGGATTCGATCATCAAGGAATTCCTCCTCGCCATCATCATCAGATCGGTTGGTTTGTCTAGGGTGATCTCTTCTTGTTCCGGTTCTGGACTGAGTTGGTTGACAAACCTGCATCTCATCAAGACGCTGATGGATCTGCTCTAAACCTGTGTTCAAAAAGGTTAGTAAAAGTATCGTTTAAAGCTCTCATTTGCAAGTTTGACAAGCCGGCCATAGAATTTCCAGGTCGGTTCCTTTCATCTTCACTCTCCATGTTCCTGAAATTGCTAAACACTAAAGATTAGCACATATAAAATATTCCTCACAAACTCAGGTGTTTGATCTCCCCACTCAAGTGTTTCACTCGGTTTTTATATGACACCTCAAGAGTTTCTTCTCAAAGTTCTAAGAAAGACAATCCAAGTTTCCAATGGGTTTCCAAGCAAACAAACAATGAGATGAGATATAAGATAAGATAAGAAAATTTGGATTTGGAATCTTCTTTAACCTCCTCAAAGGCCGGATTTCTCCTCGGCCAGCAGGTATTCTCTTCCACCACCAAACAACAAATCGATCTTTTGATAACTTTGAATCCTTTTTTTTGATCTTTTCCTTTTTTTTATATGTGGATGGTAATGAGGGACCCAGATTCAAGATACAAAGAAGAATAAGTGTTTGAAGAATTTAAAATGGAAGATGAGAAGAATGGATAGATGATACTGATTTAGTGGCTCTGATACCACTTGATACGTCCTAGGATTGCGACAGGATCACTCAAACGGTTCTGAAACGGATATGATCTCGCAATGGAGAAATGGTGGATCGATGGGTGACACAAGAGGGGCCGGAATCACTCTTGATACTACTAGAGATTCGATGTTGCTTGATGTGACGCACAAGTCCAACAACCGAATGGTTTGTTTGCTAGGCGATAACCTCACCAAGAAACGAAAAGTTCTAGACAAAGAACAAAGAGAGATAATCTCAAAATAAAAGAAGAAAATCGAATGATCTTATTGCTGGAAAGGAGATACATATTTATTAGTAGCAAGCATGTGAAGAGACTAAGAAACTTAGCGGAAAATCACACCTAGGAAACTACAACAAGACTAAGACTAGTCAAAATGACTCTTCGGTTCTTGGTCTTGGTCGATATGCCCCTTCACCTACTGTCCAGGTTCATCTGAACCTAACCAAGTCTTCAGATGACCCTTTGCCTACTTTTGTCCAGGTTCATTGAACCTTGCTGTGTTGATCGGGTCCATTGCTGTAATGAGCAGGACACACTGTGGCCTGTCCGTGTGGGTGATCGATGAACTTTCATGAACGGAACTCCACTTTAGTCGACCCAAATCTTCAGAGAGTTTAAGTATCCTTGCCTTAGAGAGATTAGAATCATCGGTCATCAGGAATTCATCAATCTGGTCGGAAAAGTGATGTTCAAGACCACCGAGGCATGTGGTCGAACCAAACGGGCCAAAAGTGAAGTGTTGTGACCTAAGTCAAGTTCCTCTCGGTGATCTTGAGTTTTTTTTGACTGTTGGTCTTAGATTGTCGAATGGGTCGGGAAGGATGGTTGAAGGTCGATCAATCTGGTCATTAGGTCGTGTTACCATCCTCAGGTCACTTCCTGGTGATTGCGGGTCTATTCGGTACACGGCTCGGTCAGTCCGTTTGGTCCGGTCGGATGGGTGAACCTCAGTTGAAGTAATCTGATCATCCTGATCTGCATGCGGAGCTGGTTCACGTCCTGGGGTGCATCACCATCTCTTGCTTCATCTCATCCATGCGTGTAGTCCAAATTGGTGAGTCATTAATCTATAGGATAGTAGACATCATCAAGCCTCATGTAAAAAATCATCCAGTTGCATCTCTTGAGCTTTGTAGATCTCATGCACAATATCATCAAGCTCCATGCACAATATGTCTCCTGCTTCTGCTCCTCTTTGTCGATCAATACCGTTAACTGAGCGTCGATCAATGGCTGTTGGCGTTGTCCAAAGAGATTTCATGATCGTTCAGCCATAATAACGTCTGCTACATCTTTCTTAGGTAGAGTTAGAATTCTCCCATAAAGACTTTGTGCACATCATTCTACATCTCTGAAATTTTTAACTCATCAGGTCTGAGATAACCAGCTTTTGTTTCTTCTGGTCCAAGTGAATGGTCTGTTTTACGTTTGATGTCGTTTGATGGCCAAGATAGGCCGATTATTGATGCTGGATTGCCCTACTCTCGTGTCCATTACCCATCCAGCTTCGTACTCTGTGTAATCTGAATCATATTCTTTGTAAGCTTCACTGTATCCTTGGCATGCCCAATTTGTGTCGATCGATGGCATATGGTTATCGGTCGATCAATGCTCGATAATCAGATCGGTGCCCAAAAGGTTTCCAGCTCCATTTTCCATTGCAAGTATATCTGCTACATCTTCCTTCGTCACGTTTAGAATTCTACAATCCATATCTGTTGCGTGACCATCTGGATCTCTCATAATGATTAACTCATCTGTTGTAGATAACCAGCTTGTGTGTCGCGTTCTTCCACTGAATCACGTTCGATTACTGCTTCGTGCTCAGTATCGATCGATGGCTTGTGGCTGCCGTCGATCGATGTCGATTTCCCCGGTTCATGCATAAAATGAAAAAATCCAACCTCTTCCATAGCAAGCCCTCGATACTCGATCATCTCTTCTTCTCTGTAGTTTTCATCGTATTCGAGTGGACTGGGTTGGAATCGTAATCAGCATGGTGGGTGTCGATCAGTTTTCAGGTTATGGGTGTCGATCGATTGTTGATTTGCAGGACTGTCGATCGATGATAAGGGTTGGGCGTCGATCGATGCTCCATCTACCAATTCCTCATTGCACTAGTAATCGCAGAAACATTGTGGCCACAAGCTTTGCATTATTACACAATTCTATCAGGGTATCCTTGTTCTTATTCTTGACAGGTTATAAAAGATATTTTATCAATTAGAGATAGATACAACATGTTTAACTGCATGTCGCATATGGCTCCCACAGTAGCCATGAATGCTCTCCCAAGTAGTATCGAAGAGTTTCAATCTATCCTGATGTCCATCACATGAAAGTCTACTGAGACTAGGGTGTTGTTGATTTGCACTACAACACCTTTTACCCTCCCTCCTGAGTTCACTCTTGAGAAGTCTACAAATGTGAATGAATCGTTGGAGGGTTCCACTCTTAGGTTCAGATCCTCTGCCATAGATTTTGGCATAATGCTCAGTGAAGATCCAGTGTCATAGAAGGCGTTGGGATATTTGTTTCCTTTGATGAAGCATGGAACCACAAACTTCCAAGGATCACTTTTCTTTTTCAAACAGGTTCTCTGCTTCATCTTCTCTCTGAGGTGATTGAACATGATTTCTATATCATCATCTGTTTTCGTTGTTTCCCTGAAAAACATCCACAATCTGTGAGTATAATAAGCTTCATCAAAAGATATATCTAAAGGAATTTTAAAAGCTCTTTTTAGCAAAGCCATCCATCTCCTTTTCACTGGCTTCTTTGTGTTGATGCTTTGGGATCTTTTGCCTCTTCTTTGAGTGTCCCTCATCTTCTCTATCAAGATCCATAGATGCAGATGTGTATATATTATGTTCTGAAATTGTTGATGTTGGACGAACAATCAGACTTACGTTGAGGTTGGGTAATTGAACTGGGTTTCTACCCTGTCGATCGATGCCACGCATGTACTGTCGACCAATGCTTTCGTCTCTATGTCGATCGAGGTCATGAGCACTGTATCGATCGATGTTAGTAGATTCACAAGAGGATATCGATTATGTAGGTTTCACCGTCGATCGATCCTCATTTTTGCGTCGATCGATACGAACGGGATTTGCCGAGTGACATGGAATTTTCTACACAAAATTTGCTTTCTTCGGGTTTCACTTCGTGCCAGAAATCATCATCAATCAATGCATTGATGTGGTGCTTCTGCCCAGTCTCCATCTTCTCCTTAATCAGGCTCTCATGTCTCCTAATGGTCTCACCTGTTTGCATCACTTGATTCTCCAACTCTTCACATGGGTGCTGAGGTTTTCAAACTTGGTATTGAGGTTGAAGTACAAATTATCCATCTTTCCGTTGAAATCCACAGTCATATTTTGCTGTCCCTCTAAGACTCTATCAACCATTGGTTCAATCTTGTTTCCCTGAGTTTTTGGAGGAGAATTTTGGTAGTAGGAAGATTCATATGTCATGTCGTTGTTGAAGGGCCTTTGCTGTGAACTCTTATTAAAGTTACTCCTTTGACCAGTACCATAGGAGTTCCTGCTGAAAGCTGGATTCCCTTGTCTCTGGAAACCATTCCCATCAATGTAGTTCACATCCCCTTCTTCAATCTCATCTTCTCCATATTCTATTGCTTCTACCGCTGCAAAAGTAACCTTCTTTCTGAGAAATTACTGAACACTATCCAGCTTCGCTTTTACATCTTCAATCTGCTCCTTGCTCATTGCTGGAGCTGAATTTTTCCTCTCAAAATCTGTGTTCTTGGTATTGCTTCTAGATTCTAGATTCTCAATCAATCTTGTAGCTTCATCAGGGCTCCTAGTGCTGAAATTTCCTTTACTAGCTGTATCCAAAGCCATCTGATACTGTAATCCAATACCTCTGAAGAAAGTGCTAAGAAGCCGCACTTCGTTGAACCCGTAATGTGGACAGTCTCTCTGGTATGACTTGAATCTGATCCATGAGTTTCTGAAAGACTCTGAAGGTTCTTGAGAAAAAGCAGCAATCTTTCTCCTCAAATCTTCTGCTCTTGCGTCATCAAAGAATTTACGCAAGAAAGCGTTCTTAATGTCATTACATGATGTCAAAGATCCTGGTGGTAGCTGCCTAAGCCAATATGAAGCTTCTCCAGCAAGTGACTACTTGAAGAGCTTACAGAAAAGATAGCCCTCAGGGACTCTATTGGCTTTAATAGCAGTCACTAGATCCTCAAATCGCTCCAGATGATCCATAAGGTGCTTGTGTCGCAACCCATAATAAGGCGTCTGCGCTACAAGTCCGAAGTAAGTGGGCTTGATCTCAAAATCGCTTCTCTAAAAATCTGGAGGGCGAATGGCGGATCTTTTGGCGTAGAACTAGTCTGGACGGTTGTAGTCAGCCAGCGTTCTCTGAGCAGCTTAGGCGTTAGCTTCAGGAGCTACTGCAGCGTCTGCTTCTGCTTCTGTATCAGGGATTATAGTCCCCTGATTGTCTATCCTTTGACATGCTGGATTAGGCAGATGACCATTGAGGTCATGCAAGTCTCCATTCTCATTCTGAACCACTATTAAAGGCACAACCATCTGAACTCATCTGCTGTCGTCGATCGATGCAGATGAGGTGTTGTCGATCGATTGCTATATGATCAATGTCAGTCGATGCTGTCCTTAAAGAAGTGTCGATCAATGTTGAGTAGATGCTGTCGCTCGATGCTTGTCGTCTTTATTTGCGGATCGTGCGTTCGAGTTGTTGTGGGTCTGAAAACAGTAAGTCTTGTCCTTTGTTGCTTCTGGTACTCCTTTGCATGCACCTGAAAAACAAAGTAGAAGAAAAATCAATAACTTGAAAGTAACAAACCTAGACTAAATCCTAGAAAATAAATCTAATGGCGATCAATGTTCCCCGGCAACAGCACAAATTTTACATGGTGGTGTTTTTAAGTTCTAAAAGGGTATAAATATCCTAAACAAATAACTTTCAAATTAACCCTTAATCCTAACACTCAAAATAATACTCTTGCCAAGAGAGATTAGGTGTAGTACTTAGGGATCAAATCCACAAAGAACTATGGCATACAATAGATTTCTTATTTCTAAAGACTAAGCTAGGGTAACTATATATATTGGTAAAAAGTAATCAGGTCAAGGAAACATTCCTTATTAGAAGGTAGAGAAGCAATATGGAAATATGCTAATAGAATAACTAGATGCAAATATAAATATGCTAGATCTAGGGTTTCAGGCAAGTGGATCATAGTAGATAGGAGTTAAGGGTATTTAATCTTGGAACTCGATATCTAATGTAAAAGACACCAGCTCTCGCATGTGAGTCTAATCTATTGACCAAGTCCAATGTCTCAGCTCTCGCTTGTTGACACGGAATTACCATCGATCGATGGCAATGATCATGCGTCGATCGATGGCTTCTTGAGTCAAGCTTTATGACCTAATTCGATAAGTTCACTAGATTAATTAAATCAACTCTCATTTGTTTCTAGCAACATAGCTCAACAAAATAAATTCTGGTAGTAGACCATGCACTCGCTTGCGCCTAACTATCTTATTATCGGGGTTCTAGTTAGCTACTCTAGAACACAAGCAATAAATACAATTCTATTAATAGATCTAGTAATGACCCTAACAATTCTATTGTTTGGCTAATCCATCAGTACCATTAATAAACCCTAAATCTAGTTGATAACTACTCCAACATAATTAAAGTAAGAATGATAATCTGAATATAATGCATAGATGAAATACTGGGGTTCCAATACAAATCTCTCTAAAGAGTTATGAATCTTCTCCCTAAATAAATCCTAAAACTATGGCGAGGTGGTGCACACACACGATTTGCCACAAAACCTAGGCACCTAGCACCCCCTCACCAAACACTTCTAGCACACTCCATTTGGTGCAATACATAAAGTATAAATATAAAACCCTAAAGTCTAGGTCAAAACTCGTCCAAGAGTAATCTTGTAATTTTGTGTCATGTCTTTAACTTGGACTTGAAAATCGGCTGTTTGCAAATTGGACATCGATCGATGGCAGATGTGCAACACCGATCGATCTTGGTCGTATAACATCGGCTGATCTTGGTCGTGTAACATAGGTCGACGCAAACGGTGTGTCTTCGATCGATGGTAGCATTCTATCACCAAAGTTCTCTGTGAAGTGTATAATTAGTTCATGTGTCGAGTTCTTACACTCTTCATTGGTTCTACACTAATTATCATTTGGAGGTTCCACCGCCTATCTTCTTTGACTCGTTGCTAGCATTAGGCATTGGGTTTAATATACCTTTTGTTGGGTATACACGTGACCAAGAGGCTTAAGATTATTCCAATACCATCCGTAAGTGAATTCAGGGACAGCAACTCGACGTAGGGCGTATCAAGTGGTATCATAGCCACTTGAGGTTTCAGTATCTATTTCTATCCATCTTCTCATCTTTTCACAAACAATTCTTCTCTTTCTATCTGTTGTAAGGAGACTGAGCCAGTTTGGTTACCTTTTAAAAAAGCAAAAGAAAAATCAAAAAAAAAGAGCAAAGAAAAAGAAAAGGGATCGAAGAGAAATCCGATCAGACTGAGGAGAAATCCGGTCTCAAGCTTGATAATTTCAGTTTACAAAAAAAAATCTTACAATCTGTCTATCTTCTTCTTCTTCTCTTGATTTTAACATTTGAATATTTGGGTTGGCACTGAGATTGATTGTTAGTTTCCCTTGGAAATTGCAGATATTCACTAGAGAATCACTTGTGAGAGAGACAAACACTTTAAGAGGAAACACCTTGAGAGATCTTGATACCTTTAAATCGTTTTTTAAGTATTACAGGAACAAGATGTTGAACTTTAACATAAGAAGCAGACAGGAAGCAGATCCAGCAAGAGAAATTCATCTTATTTGTTGGAAAAGAAGCAAACGGTTTGAAGTCGGATTACACAAATGCTTATAAACATTTTTATTCTATGAAGGAAAGTAGACAACCAAGGAGATCACTGGAGAGGCTTAATAGCAGAAACAAAGAGAAGCCTAGACCCTCCAGGGATGAAGCAGTTCATGAACATTGGCGTGATGATCAAAGAAGTTACCACAGATCTAGAAAACTCGATGATCAGTTCAGTAGAAACCAGCACTATGATGACTGTGAGAAAAGGTTTTTCCCAGCACCTAAGGCCGTGGCGGAGAGCCATTGAAAGATTACAACCACGTCCAAATCCATACGATCTGAAGCAGTGAGCCAAAGGCCAAGTTATTCTAAGGAGAAGTCGGCTAGACCAAAGACAAAAACAGAACCGCTTTCACCACGTAGCCAAGGAACCAGAGGTACTGCCAAAACTTCTAAGTTTATTTGTGCTGATGAATTTGTTAAGTGTCATGGCAGGAAACAGATTACAAAGGACGAGGCCATGGTTCCTAAGGACAGCAATGAAGGAAGTAGTGAGCAGCGTGAGAACTTGTTCCAGACTAGAGATTTGGTTCGAACAAAGTGTGCAGTATGATCATTGATGGAGGAAGCTGTGCAAATGTGGCGAGTTCGACATTGGTGAAGAAGCTTGGTTTAGAAACTAAGAAGCATCCACAGCCTTACCATTTTCAATGGTTGACTTATAATGGAGTAATGAAGGTGACCAGACAGGTGTTGGTATCCTTTTCCGTTGGGCGCTATGAAGATGATGTTCTTTGTGATGTTTTGCCAATGGAAGCCATTCACATTCTTCTAGGAAGGCCATGGCAGTTTGATCGCCAAGTTACTTATAATGGACTCACCAACAGGTTATTTTTCCTGTTCAAAGGTAAGAACATCAACTTAGTTCCTTTGTCTCCATTGGAAGCTCAACAAGATCAGCAACATTTGAGCCAAAAGAAATATCAGGATGATAGTAAAACCGTGAAGCCACTAACCTTTCTCAGAAACTCCTTGAAATCTAAGTGTTTACTTCCCTCTTCTCCTTCTGATGTTGTGCTTGAAAATAAAAAAACTTGTGATGAACTTAACCATCTTGAACCGGTACAGCCGAGTAGTCTTGTTTCTTTGTCACAGGGATTGAAAGAAAACCCAACAGAAGAAGAACGAAAGAGTTCAACACCAGGGAAAACTGTTGGAGCAATCAGCCAGCACTGAACCAAGGGTGATTCCTCAGTAAATCTCCTGCCAAAGCCAAAAACATTGTAAGGATCATGAGTTGATTGTCTCTGCTCCTCATGAAAACGTTTTGATAAAGAATTTTCTTCTGCAAGAACATGTCTTTACTTGGTTGAAAAACGTTTTGTTTGAGCATATATCATTCCATGACTTATTTTCATTGAGCTATCCATTGCAAGAAATTTGGAGTGGGAAAAAGCATGAACTAAAACTGCTTAGACCAGATAATCAATTTGATTTCGAAGTTGGCACTTTCTCATTCTTTTCCTAACAGTTTCACAGCTTTGCTTGATTTTAAAACAATTAAACCAACTTTTGGCACTCAGTTTACTTGCTTGATGTTTACACACGTGCTTGATGATTTTCCTAAGAGCTTGAATCATGTTTTGTGATGTCTTAAGGATAAAGAAACTCTTTGATTATTTCTTTCGCAGATTTGATGTGGTTTGGCTAGTTGTTTTGAAATCACATGATAAGCATGATCAATTTCCAAGGGGAGCAACCACATGAGGTCCACAAAGGACTTATGTAGCAGGAACTTGGAACTGGAAGTACTTGAGGACAATAACTTCAATACTCCAAGGAAGCTTTATTTTGAAACTCTACTCTGCTTACATACTCTCTTACTTGATAATTTGCTTAATATCTGATTTGTTTCCCTCTGATGTAGGCGATACAGATTTGAGGACAAATCTTTTTAAAGGAGGAAGGGATGATGCGACCCTGATCAGCTATGCAACCTTGGACGAGCTAAGACCAGCAGATGACACCGAGGACAAGCTGAGACCAGCTGAAGTGAGTGTAGAAGACCTTGGTGAGCTGGATGATCTGAATACTCAAGTGAGCTGTACTGACACTCACTTGGACGAGCTGAGCGAGCTGATTCCATCTTCCGAGTTGTTCGACCACCCGAGAAGCTACAATCGACCAACTCCATTTTTGATGAACCAATCCCATCTCTTGAAGGTTCTAATACATATTCATGGGCCAAACTACTCATATAATGTTAGGAGCATGTTTTGGATCAGTTGGCCTTTTGTGATTTGGTTTGGGTCGAAATAAGGATCCAAAAGAAGTTGCTTTGTTTTTCTGGAAATGGATTTCGACCAGGCTTTACACAAGTTATTCATAAGACCATTTTTCATCAAGAGAAGACCAAGAGAGCTCCAGGATAAGTCAAGGTCGTGCGAGGCCAAGGGGCAGTCCAAGTTTCAGTCGCAACAATAATCTAGTCAAGTCGTTGTTTGCATTTTTCTATGTCTTTGTTTTTAGCTAAGTCTTTTCGGTTTCTACAACTTGTAAGACTATAAAAATAGGCTTAATATCCACGAAATAATCAGACTATTTTGATTAAAAACTTGTTTTGTTTGAGAGTGAGTCTCCTTGTTCCTTTGGAACATTTCGATTTCTTAGTGTGTAGTATCTAAAAATCAAACCGGTGTATCAAGGGTTATTCCGCAAACTCTTGTGTGACCATTCTATAACCAAAGTGTGTTGTGAAGTGTATAAATAGTTCAGGTTTCGAGTTCTTAGACTCTTCATTGGTTCTACACTAATCATTATTCGCAGGTTCCACCGCCTATCTTCTTTGAATCGTTGCTAGCATCAGGCATTGGGTTTAAAATACCTTTTGCTGTGTCTACACGTGACCAAGAGGCTTAGGATTATCCCCATACCGTCCTCAAGTGAATTCAGGGACAGCAGGTCGACCTAGGGCGTATCTGATGGTCTTTCCTTTTGCTCGCATTGGAGAATTGGAGTTAAAATGGTCAGAATAGTTAATATTTGAGTTTTTAGAATATTTACATATTCGTGCTTCTTATTCCCTATAATTCATTGAGCTTGAAACCCTAGATTTATAATATTTACATTTACATCTAGTTAGTTTAGTAGCATATTTTCATATTTACATTATTATCATAATTCCATAATTACATTATTAGAATATTTTCATATTGCATCTACACCTTACAATAAGGAATATTTCATTAGATTGATTACTTGTTACCAATATATATAATCACCTAGCTTAACCTTTAGAAATAAGAAATCTATTGTTTGCCATTGTTCTCTGTGAATTCGATCCCTAAGTACTACACCTGATCTCTCTTGGCAAGAGTATTGTTTTGTGTGTTAGGATTAAGGGTTAATTTGATAGTTGATTGTTTAGGATATTTATACCCTGCTAAAACAATAAACACACCCATGTCAATAGCCCCCAAGTTCACCCGCTGATCCCTCAGTGGTGGTGGGAAGACCTCATCGTCGAGCCCAACCAAGTCTCTAACAGAGTAGTACAACAGTGTGAGCTCCTGAACCCTAACCTTGCTGGGCGCCATCTTGCACAAAAGAGTGTTGGCAAGGACCTTCAGGAAGTAGCACAGGGTGGGGTGACGGACGTCAATCTGAGTAGCCGAGCCGGAGTCGAATTGGCCTTTTGCAATGAGGCCCCAAAAGGTAGGCTGACCAGGGAAAGGAGTGACTGTACAGGCGAGAGTACCAACGTCGAACCCATAGATCTCACAGAGTTGTGGAATGGTAATCCGGTACCTGATGCATCTGATGAGAAAATTCAAGGTAGCCTCATTCGCCACCTTTACCCGAGGGCTCTTGTAGAGCACATGAGCCGTGGTGAGGCACTGTCGGACCAGGTCAGGGTATAGAGGATATGGATTAGTAGCCATGGTGCCCAATCCTAGCTCCAGCACCATCTGCCTGAAGTCTACAAAGAGGCCCAGCTTCTTTAAAGTGCGTTTGTCGACGAACTTGGTGGGCTCGATAGAAATGATTTGCCAAGCGTTGTAGTAAAGTCTGTCAAAATCGTCCCACTCCTCGCGCACTGGACAATGGGTGCATTCTCTCGATGCTACAGCCTTTCGAGGGTTAGGGTAGTCCTTGAATGTCACAAGTAAGCTCTCTTCGTACTTTGGCCAAGGGTCTCAGCATGGAGGACCCCGTGGTGGAGAAATGGAGCTACTGGGTCTCGTATCGTGCTTTTGTTCGCCTCTCGTCCATCTACTTTTAATAAATAAAGCCGAGAATCAGAATCAATGTCGAGATAAAAAGAACAACAATCGATCGATGTTACCTCATGGGCATCGATCGATAGCATCTCATGGCCATCGATCGATGGTTCATCGCGAACCATGGGTAAAAAGTTACAAAAGAACAAACTCAAATCGTGCAAATGGTAGATAGTTCATAATCTAGTACTCCATTACCGTACATCGTCCTAAATTCCGAGCTAAACCACAAAACATTTGAGTTTTTTTCAAACCCTAAAACGTTCCCTAATCTAAGAGATTTAGAGAACATACCTTGATGATTGGTTGATTTAGTGAACTGAACAGGTAGAAAGGGTGAAAAAATCGTGTGACTTAGGCTCAAGAACGAGCAAAATCGGCCAAAATTCAAGAGAGAAATCGAGTGTTTACTCGTAGGTGTTTTTGGCGGTTTAAAGGAAAGTGATTTATGAATTGGGGTCGTGTCGAGTTAACATACTCGACCGTCGATCGACGGTCCTGTAAGGGCGTCGATTGATGGTTTGTTCTGTGACTCCCTTTTCACTTAATAAATTCGTTAATGCGTAAATAATTGATAAATATTTAGGTATATATTTGTTGTTAATTAATTAATTATTGTTATTATATATATATATATATGTATATTTATTATATATATTCTTTTTTCTTTTTTGTATATTAATATTAATTTAGTGGGTTTCCTCCTAGTCAGCGTTTGTTTAAAGTCGTTAGTTTGACGAAAAATGGGTTTATCATTGGGGGTCACGCACCTCTAGATGCATGGCTGAGTATGCGGAATTTCATTTTCAGCCCAGTAATGTTTCACTCTCCTCTGATTCACCATGAAATCCTCTCCTTTAGGATTAAATAGGAAAATTGTACCGTAAGACGTAACTTCTTTAATGGTGAAGGGTCCAGACCAACGAGAACGTAGTTTTTCGGGAAAGAAAGTCAACCGAGAGTTGTACAGGAGTACCTGATTGTTCGGTTTGGCATGCCGTGAAGTATTTTTTTTGTCGTGATAGGCTTTCATTCTCTCTTTGTATAATTTTGAGTTCTCGTAGGTGCAATACCTAATTTCTTCTAGCTCATTCAGCTCAATTAATCTCTCTTTGGCTACGGGTTTAGCATAAAAGTTAATTTTTTTCATGGCCTATTCTGCTTTATGCGCTAGTTTTATAGGGAGATGACATGTTTTTCCATAGATTAGGTGAAATGGGGTAGTTCCTAATGGTGTTTTTAAACGTTGTTCGGTATGTCCAAAGTGCATCGTCTAACTTCAAAGACCAATCTTTACGGGTTGATCCTACTGTCTTTTCTAAGATTTCTTTGATCTGACGGTTGGATACTTCTACTTGTCCGCTGGTCTGAGAATGATCAGGTGTAGCTACTCGATGGTGAACTCCATGTTTCTTTAGTAGTTTTTCGAACACTTTGTTAATGAAGTGGGTACCTCCATCGCTTACTATGATTCGCGGAACTCCAAATCTGGGAAAGATAATACTCTTAAAGAGTTTAACGACTACAGAGCATCGTTTTTTGGAGTTGCTATCGCTTCCACCCATTTAGATACATAGTCTACAGCGACCAATATGTATTTATTTACGTGCGAAGAAGGGAAAGGGCCCATGAAATCGATGCCCCAGCAATCAAACACTTCAACTTCAAGTATGAAACTTTTTTCCATCTCATTTCTCTTGTTAATTTTTCCTCTTCTTTGGCAGGGGTCGCATTTCGATACGTAGGCTTGAGCATCTCGAAACATAGTTGGCCACCAAAAGCCTGCTTGTAGCTTTTTTTGACATTGTCTTAAAACTAGCGAAATGTCCGGCATAATCGGATCCATGACAATGATACAAAATTTCTAGAGTTTCGCTTTCAGAAACACATCGTCTGTATATGTTTGTCAGAACAATGTTTATAAATATAGGGTTCTTCCTAGTGATATCTCCGGATTTCTCTCAAAAAAAAAACTTTTTATGATAATCTTTGAAGAGTTTGGGTTCTACTTCGGCCGCAATATAGTTTACTATATCTGCATACCTAGGTCTATCAGTGGTGTTCAGTGAACACACCCCCGACTTAAACTTCTACCTCCGGGAGAGTTATTATTTGGGATTGAAGGATTACTACTGAAGTTTATATCTATTGGAATGATTATTTCATCGTTCTTCTCAAATCTATTGTCGGTCAATGGTGTATGGAAAAAATCGATCGATGCTTTACGGCTATAATATTTTGATGGGCTTAGCATGTTTTTGATCGGATTCATTGAAATGACAATCCACATACCTTGCCTTAAATAAATCACATGTAGTTGGCTCAAGGTATTTTATATACGTGGGAGAATCAATCCAAAATATATCCCCCATCCTCCTTTGAGGTCCCATCTTTGTTCTTTGTGGTGGACCAATTGGAACATAAACAGAACAACCAAATGTTTTGATATGGGAAATGTCTGGCTCTCGACCCGTTAGTAATTGTGATGGGGAATACTTTGTTCACTAGATGGTCTGATGCGTATAAGCTCGGCCGCATGAAAGACCGCGTGTCCCCATGCTGAAACCAGCAACCTCGACCTCATGAGTAATGGTCGGGCTATGAGCTGTATGCGTTTTATAAATGATTCGGCTAAACTGTTCTGTGTATGTACATGTCCCACGGAGTGTTCCACTGTCACCCCCATGGACATATAGTAATCATTGAACGCTAGAGAACTAAATTCACCAGCTTTATCTAGACGTATAGTCTTCAAAGGAAAATCTGGAAAATGAGCTCGTAATCTTATTATCTGAGCGAGCAATCTTGCAAATGCCAAGTTACGGGTCGACAGTAGGCATACATGCGACCATCTGTTCGACGCATCTATAAGGACCATGAAATATCGAAATGTCCCACAAGGTGGGTGAATCGGTCCACAAATGTCGCCATGAATCTTTTCCAGAAAGTTTATTGATTCCTTTGTCACCTTAGCTGGTGATGGCCTAACGATTAGTTTCCCTTGTGAACAAGATGCACACGTTAAGTGTTTAGGGATGATTTGTTTTTCTTTAAGTGTATGGCCTCTAGTGTTTGAGATCAGTTTACACATCATGGTCGAACCGGGATGGCCAAGCCGGTCGTGCCATAGAGTGAAATTATCGATGGCTGTTTTATTAAATATTGGCCTCGATCATTCATTTATTATTAAGTTTTAACAAAACAAGTTTAAAGAAATGACAATCATAGAAATGAAAAACACCAAATCAAATATCAAAGCAAATAACACATTAAGGTTTATGATGTCGAAATCAATTGGACTCTTTTAAACAATCAGATGTTTCATATTCTAATAGATCATCTTTGTCATGGTCGAAATCATCTTCACCATCTTTGTTGACCATATGGGCTTCAGGGTTCTTTCCCTTCAAACTCTCTTGATAGAGATCACAAAGATCTTTAGGAGTTCTACAAGTGTTTCCCCAATGGTTACTCATCCCACACCTATGGCACATTGATTTGTTGCTTGTGGTCGGACCATGTGGTTTAGAAATGATACCACAGTCTCTACCTTGACCAAGACCGTAACTCGGCATGTCTCGACCATAATGGTCTCGTCTATCTCGAGCATAATGGTTTCCTCGCCCGCGGCCAAACGAACCTCGACCGCGGCCACGTCCATGCCATTTTCCACGACTGCGGCCGTGTTGGCCATTAGATTGGATGTGATTAGCCTCTTTATAGGCTTCAGTTGCTGCATGTGATTCAAGTAATGGTGTGGATCCTGGAGGTCTCATCTCACTGTTTCTCATTAATAACTCATTGTTTTGTTCAGCAAGTAGCAAACAAGAGATAAGATTAGCATAAGTCGTGAAGCCTTTCTCACGATACTGTTGTTGTAATAACACATTGCTTGTGTGGAAAGTAGAAAAGGTTTTCTCAAGCATATCTTTATCCGAAATGGTCTCACCACACAGTTTCAATTTTGAAACAATCTTAAACAATGTTGAATTATATTCGTCCACGGACTTATAGTCCTGGATCCTGAGGTTTCTCCAATCGTATAGAGCCTTTGGTAAGGTCACCGTTCTTTTGTGATCATATATGCTTGTCAGCTCTTTCCAAAGGTCTAGAGGATTTTCAATCGTCAGGTATTGGTCTTTGAGACTCTCCACCAAATGATGGTGAATTATTAAGATGGCTATGTACCAATCTTTCTCACTAACATTGTTGTCCTCAATAATACTTTCACCGAGTCCTTTAGACTTTAGGATGATCTTGGTATCAAGTGCCCATTTAAGGTAATTATCTCCAGAGAGATTTATGGCAGCATATTCTAAGTTATTGATTTTCGACATCTGAGATTATATGATTTTAGATTTCAAAAGTGTTCATGTTCATATAAGACAATCAGTTCAAACGATTATGCATGATATGTTAACAAGCCGCATGACCAAGAGTATGAACATCCTATATCAGACGGTTTCTATATGCAATCAATCCATTCATGATGCAATCAGTATAAACTAAGCAAATATGCAATGAAGCCTCTCGGCCAAACAGGTTTTTATCAACCTAGCATAATTGTTCTCTAAGTGTAATTGCAATCAAGAAAATGTTCAATTCGGTTATGGATGATGCAACAACCCTCAATTCAAAACAATCATACTAACAACCTAACAGATCATGCAATCTATCAACCTTACAAGTCATGTGGTCGGATTGATCTAGCAACCTATCGGATCAAGTTTATCAAATTATTGGACCATGTCTATCAACCTATCGGTCCATGTGGTTGAATCAATTTTAAACCTATCAACCGGCTTCTATGTTATCAAGCAATCAAGCATTCAAGAAATTGATTTCATTAACAATCTTAACAAGTAGTTCCTAGGTGATCAAGCAATCGATTTTAATGGACAATCAATCTAGCAAAACTCTTAACTTTTAAAACAATAAGATCAATCAAACAATCAAAGATTCAATTTTAGGTTTAGGGGTTTGAATCGTCCATGGCATGCGGTTTGCATCCATGTGGTTTAGTTTTGTTTAGGGTTTAAAGCATATGTAGATTAACAACCTAGCACCCGGTTTATCTGTGATTATATTTAAACAATCAATCAAACAAGCAAACAATCAATGGATGTGAGTCCTATATGATCAGGGTTATGTTCGCTATCTTTATCCAGCAACCTAGCAAAGATCTAGTTTTGGATTTGGTAAATTAGGTTTAGGGTTTTACTGTGAACCTCTAGTCGGGTTAAATAGACAACTGAGAATAGGAGGATCGCGAGCTGGATGCTTTTTGTTGCAGAAGCTTGGATTGCTTGATCACGAGATTAGGGTTAGGGTTCGTCGACGGCTAGGTTTTAGAGTTTATGATTTTCGGATTTAGCTTAGGGTTTTAGAGAGACAAATCGTGCTGATAACGTGTTGTAAAAGTAATGGGGAATTGTATATTCTTATTGATAATATAATAGGGGTTCCCTTTATATAGGAGTTACAAATAGACCGTCATAAGATAAATGGAAAGATAACAATTCCTAATCCAACAAGAAAAAGGAAAACACAAAACCAATGGTTACTGCATCCACATCAAATGGTTTATAACAATGACAATATTTTAAAATTTACTTTGCACCTTTAAATATTAACATGATTTATTTCTCCTTTTCCATAGCCCTTTTCATATCTCAAATCTAGTTTTGTATTTGTATTTTGTTCTCCAAACCTCTATAAAACTTCTGAAAAATTAAAAGCAAATCAAAATCTATTTTGTAACATATCATATATTCACTAATATATTCAATTAAAAACGTAAAAACACATTAAAAATTAATCACATAAAAATTAATTTCTAAAAGATCTCAAATTATATGAAATTGGATGAAAAATGAAGGTTAAAGTTAGTAGGTCAAAGTGACACATTTAAAGTTAGAGTTGGTTTAGAATTCTCGCTGTCACTTAATATACAAATAATTATATTAAGTATTTAGAGCTCTGTGAGACATACGATTCTTTTAGAAGGTAAAAACAACAAACTTAAACAATATATAAAGTAAAATAAATGTCTAACTATTAAAATTAAACTTAACCGCGCATGGCGCGGATTCTATTCTAGGTAATTTAAAAAAAATTGAATTTCTAAATTTTTATTTAAATAAATTATCACTCATCATTAAAATGGGTTAAAATTCGTAAACTATATAATATTTTTATAAAAACAAATGTATTAGCATAGGTTAAACATATATATATATATATATATATCTACAATTTTTATTTATTTTGAATCTCTCAACAATATTCTTTAAAAATGTTTCTATACAAAAATATAATAGTATATAATAAACTTTAGTTCATATACTACTTAAAAATATGTTATTAGAAAACTATGAAATTTTAGTCATTCATAAATATTAAAGATAAATACAATTTTAATTTTAAATTTATTTTTATTTTAATTATAAACAAATCTATTGAGATTTTTTTTTAAATAGTACCAAAAATTCAAATATTTTATTTATAAAATAATAGATTAGATGTAGTCACAAAAAAAAATTTCAAAATTCATTTAATGTTCCAAACTCAAAAATAGTTGTGTAATTTTGCAAATTTTTGTTGACAAATATAAAATTTTGAAAATAAATATTTAAAGTCAAAATCATAATATTGAAAATTGTACAAAATATAAAATCATAGATAATAAAAAATAACTTTTGAAATATACCACGAAAAAACTATTTATATATGTTGTACAAAATTACAGCAATTTAATATTTTGAAGTCTTAATATAAAAAAAAATTAAAGCTTCATATCATAACATCTAAAAAATATCCTATATCAATAAAATTTACTAAAATAATATGATAGATACTGTTATGTATAAATTTACTAAAAAAATAAGGCTATTTTATTTAAACAAAATAGTGTTTTACTTATAAATCTCGTAAAATACTAAAATGATATATGTCAATGTATATTTTCTTATACACAACATGTAAAAAGAAATGGTATTAAATATATTTCTTTTATATAATATAAATAAAATTTAAAATATATTGTATGCGAAATGTATAAATTAAAAAAAAATTATGGAAAAGGGTCTCTATTTGATTATTTCATATGGTTATTTATTGTACATAACTCGAAAATATATTAGTAAGTAATAAAAAATAATAACAAAGAGAAATGTTTTAAACAAATCATTATATATTAATAATATTAAATAAGAAATATAAACAATAATATTATAGATTTACACAATATATAATACTAAAATAGAAATTATATATTTATAACATTTGTAATAATATCTAATACATTTATAAAATAGAAGAATATCCGCACGGATGTGCGGGTTAAAATCTAGTTTGGTATTTAATAACGAGTTTTGTTTTTAATGAAATAGGCTTGCTTATAAAATAAAAATAAAGAAATGGCCCTAAGGTTTCCATTGATTTAGAGGTCAGACTCATCTAAGAAACAGAATGACCCTTCGGGTGCATAGGAGAAGTAATGTTTATATCTTTATCCCCGTCAATCACTATGAGAAGGGCCGAAGCTTTTCTAAGTCCGCTTCTCAACTCTCCAACAGCCATTGAGCGAGACTATTTAAGCTTGAACTTTTGTGTGTATGTGTTCTGAGGGATAAAAAGAGAGGTAAGGTTATGTTTTGTATGTGTGTATGAGAGAAATATGGTTATGCTTTGTGTGAAGAATTATATTTATAAAGCTTTAGGCCATACATTTTTGGTGAGTGCAGTGAAAACTCCTATATTTTTATTTTTGTGTCTAATTTTATACGGAACTATATTTCTAAAACATTAAAAAGGAACTATAATAATCAAAATTTATGTAGTTGAGTTTATGATTATACTTGGAAGAGTCGGTGAACATTTTCTTTGGGTCGAGGATTTAAGTTAAAGAACAATTGAAGATCCTTAAGGTCGAGCTTCAACTCTTTGGGAGAACTGATGTGGCCTTTGATATTGTTAGGAGGTGGGTTGTTGATGGATTGCATCCCTCCACATGGCCCATCGAATAAAAGTTTGGCCCATCAAACTTGGGTATTGGAGAAGACATAGCTCGGTCAACGGCGAGATAAGACTATCGGCTCGGTCGGTGGCTTATGATGAGCAACAGCTCGATATTGCCGTTGGTCCCGTCAGATGACCGAAGTCGGCGCCGCGAGATACTAGAGTCGAATCCGGCTTTAGGTCGAAATACCCAGTTTCTCAGTCCATAACAGTTTCTCGGCCCATTAAGTTCGAACCAAATTAGGGCGAATGAAGAAGAGGAGGAGTCTATAAAAGGAGACCAAGGAAAGGAGGCAAAGTCAGGGAGAAAACATGCTAGAAAATAAGTTTTTACATTCTAGACCAAAGACTATACTTTCCGAGTGTTTGATAGCTCTTTTTTTCTAAAAACACCTTGTAATCCCTTTTTAGTTTAATACGACGCCTTCAAAATAACCCACAATCGAGTTTAGTCTCCTTAGGCATATCGACCAAGATTAAATCTAACAGTATGTGCCCACCGTGGGGGCAAAACGAAGCAGCATCAACAAAACGAGCATGAATCCCGACAACACGACCACTGGAGATGAATTGCATCCCTCCACATGGCCCATTGGATAAAAGTTTGGCCCATCAAACTGGGTACTGGAGAAGACATAGATCGGTCAATGGCGAGATAAGATTATCGGCTCGGTCGGCGGCTTATGATGAACAACGGTTGATAATGTCATTGGTCACGTCAGATGACCGAAGCCGGCGCCGCGAGCTGTTAGACTCGAGTCCGGCTTTAGGTCGAATTACCCAATTGCTCGGCCCATTAAATTTGAACCAAATTAGGGCGAATGAAGAAGAGGAGGAGTCTATAAAAGGAGACCAAGGAAAGGAGGCAAAGGCAGGGAGAAAACGGGCTAGAAAATAGGGTTTTTACATTCTCGACCAAAGACTATATTTTCCGAGTGTTTGATAACTCTGTTTCGCCTTCGAAATAACCTACAATCGAGTTTAGTCTCTTTAGCCATATCGACCAAGCTCGTATCTAACAATGTAGCATGAATTTCTGCTACTTGAAGTCTGTGTGCATTGTCGAGTAACAAGTTGGGAAATCTGCTACTGTATTTGACCTTTGGTATGACGTCAGTGGATTTATGAAACTCTTTTCCATTCATATCAGTCTCCTAGGTGTATGTCGCATCTTCCTCCTGCATCCTGAAGATTATAGGTTTAGCTCTTATGACATAAAATTGGTAGATGTCAGTTACAGTGAAAGTTCAGAAGATTTAGAATTCCGAATGTTCGTAAATATACATCTCATTGTTACGTGGCTGCACCTCGGGTCATCTCTTGAGCTTTTGCTTTTAGTCTTTTGATAAGTTGATTGTCGGGACAGAGTAGTTACTGCAAAATAGGAGTTGTGAGTAATGGATGGGGGCCTCTTAGGCTGGAAAGTGAAATGTTGCATTGCTTCGTATAAATGGCTATTTCGGATCTTTTTGTAACTTGGATTTCGCCTTATCCTTCTGTGGTAGTAAGAGATTCAGATCTTCTGCAGTTTCAGATACTTCAAGTTTCTGATGTCTTCTAACTAAGTTGTCCCTTTATCTCTTGTCGGTTCTCAGTAATCCTTCTTCTTTTTTGCTTATGCAGGTTTGTTGCTCCACTAGTCCAGAATAGATCTTCACGCCTTGATTCATCGCAAATGTAAATCAATACCATTTCAATTATACTTTTAATGAAAAATTAAATTCTCCAAAATTACTCTTTATTGTATGCCTAAATTTGATTATTAATTAATGGCATTTTGATCTAATTTTTAAGATGGACTTTCGAAAGCATTAAATTAAATTAATCAAAATGGTACTTATTTTGATCTAAACAATTATTAGTGTGTTAAGAAAGTAATGGGAGAACTTGTCTATATTATTCATATCATCGAAGGTGCCCTTTATATATAGGGAGTTACAATAGACCGTCATAAGATAAATGGTAATATAACATTCCTAGATAGACGTAGAAAAGGAAAACAAGATCCCCCAAGGAAAAGAAAAGTCTTTGTCGATCCTTATCCACAATGGCCGATGGTATATTCTTTTCGGTCGGGTGAGATTCCTTTCGGGTCGGTCCGATCCTATCCATGGTCGGATCCGGTTATGTCTAATCTAATGGTTATTGCATCCACAATCAATTGGTTCATAACACTCCCCTTGGATGTTATAACCATATAGAGCTTATAATACGTTTGGTATGTTGTCTCGTTAAAACCTAACCTGTAAAACTCTTTTGGGATAAAACCAAGTTAGGAAAAATAGTACAACCGTATTACTCCCCTGATGAATGCACCACTATAGATCTTTCACTCTTCTCATTCCGATCTGATGGAATGAGTTTCCTTAGTGTAGATGTCGGCAGTGCTTTAGTGAATAGGTCGGCTGAAATGTCACTTGAACGTACTTGAACAACTTCGACCTCCTTAGCTTTCTGCAACTCGTGGGTGAAAAAGAACTTGGGTAAGTATGTGCTTTGTCCGGTCCCCTTTGATATAACCATCTCTGAGCTGAGCAATGCAAGCTGCATTGTCTTCATACATTATGGTCGGTTCTTTGTCTTCAGTCATCCCACAGTCATCACGGATGTGTTGGGTCATTGACGTCAACCAAACACACTCACGGCTTGCCTCATGGATAGCCAAAATCTCGGCATGGTTGGAAGAAGTGGCCGAGATGGTCTGCTTCATAGATCGCCATGATATGGCCGTTCCACCATGTGTAAAAACATAGCCCGTCTGCGACCTGGCATTGTGTGGATCTGATAGATAACCTGCATCAGCAAAACCAACTAAAGATTCTTTGTTATGGTTAGTGTAAAACAAACCTAAATCTTTAGTCCCTTTTAAATATCGCAGAAGGTGTTTAATCCCGTCCCAGTGCCTTTTGGTCGGATTGGAACTGAACCTGGACAAGAGGTTTACAGCAAAGGATATATCCGGCCGTGTATGGGTTGCCAAATACATCAAGGCACCAATGGCACTGAGATATGGCACTTCGGGACCAAGGACTTCCTCACCGTCCATCTTTGGACGAAATGGGTCCGTGTCTGGGCCGAGTGACCTCACGACCATCGGGCTTGTCAATGGGTGAGCCTCGGCCATATTGAATCTCTTGAGTATCTTTTCAGTATATGCCATTTGATGCACAAGGATTCCATCATTCTTATACTCAAGTTGTAATCCCAAACAGAATTTAGTTTTGCCTAGGTCTTTCATCTCGAATTCTTTCTTAAGATATTCGACTGTTTGGGCGATCTCACCAGAGGTTCCAACGATATTTAAATCGTCCACATACACTGCTATAATCACAAAGCCCTTAGAATCAAACTTCTTTATGAAGATGCATGGACTGATAGGATCATTTTTGTATCCTTCTTTCACTAGGTACTCGCTTAACGATTGTACCACATCCGGCCGGATTGCTTAAGTCCATACAGTGATTTGTTTAGTTTGATGCAGTGTTGATCTCGAGATCCTTTCTTATCTTTCATTTCTATACCCTCTGGGATCCTCATGTAGATGTCATTATCCAGTGGTCCATATAGATATGCGGTTACAACATCCATTAACCGTAAATCCAAATTTTCTCTTATGGCCAGACTGATTAGGAATCTAAAAGTAGTTGCATCCACCACAGGGGAATAAGTTTCCTCATAATCGATTCCTGGTCTTTGCGTGAATCCTTGTGCTACGAGTCGTGCTTTGTATCTCACGACCTCGCCATTTTCATTTCTCTTTCTCACAAAGACCCATTTGTACCCAACTGGTTTGACATCTAATGGTGTTCGGATAAGTGGACCGAATACACCTCTTTTCTTTAAAGAATTTAACTCCACGTTTATGGCCTCTTTCCACTTTAGCCAATCTGATCTTTGCATGCATGCATATATTGACGTGGGTTCTAGATCCTCATTTTCCATCAGTTCAAGTGCTACTTGATATGCAAATATATCACTGATGTCGACATCATTTCTATTCCATTTCTTCCCAGACATTAGATAGTTTATAGATATCTCATTGTTCTCATGATCATCAGTACCATGATGCAAGGCGTCCCGAGCATCACTGGACGGTACGGACGGACCATCGACCATGGCTTTATCCGGACCATCGACCGCGGTCGGTCGGGTCGGCTCATCGACCACGTCTGAGGACGGTTGGTCGGGTTCGGCCAAGCCCCGGGTAAGGCCGGCTATGTCTGGTCGGGTTCCATCCTCGGTTGCACCTTTCTTTTTCCGAGGTTGTTTATCTTTGGAACCAACAGGTCTACCACGTTTGAGACGTGCCGTAGATTCAGTAGCAACTTGACTGTGTCCCATTTGGACATCTAATTTAATAGGTGCATTTATAGCTGGTATATGTGACTTAGTCACTCTGTTTGGGTCAGCAAAGGAATCTTGCAATTGATTAGCTAGCTTTTGCAAATGAATGATTTTCTGGACCTCAAGATCGCACACTTGAGTCCGAGGATCTTGCCATGTTACGGATGTTTGATTCCATGAAATCTCTTTGATTTCTTTGACCAGCTTTAGATCTCCCCCTAACGTTGGAAGTTCGGATTCATTAAAATGACAATCCGCATACCTGGCCTTAAATAAATCGCCCGTAGTTGGCTCAAGGTATTTTATAATTGTGGGAGATTCAAATCCAACGTATATCCCCATCCTTCTCTGAGGTCCCATCTTTGTTCTCTGTGGTGGAGCAATTGGAACATAAACAGAACAGCCAAAAGTTCTAAGATGGGATATGTCTGGCTCTTGACCCGTTAGTAATTGCGATGGGGAATATTTATGATCACTAGATGGACGGATGCGTATTAGCTCGGCCGCATGGAGGACCGCATGTCCCCATGCCGAAACCGGCAACCTCGACCTCATGAGTAATGGTCGGGCTATCAGCTGAATGCGTTTTATAAATGATTCGGCTAAGCCGTTCTGTGTATGTACATGTGCCACGGAATGTTCCACTGTCACCCCCATGGACATACAGTAATCATTAAACGCTTGAGATGTGAATTCACCAGCATTATCAAGACGTATCGTCTTCAAAGGAAAATCTGGGAAATGAGCTCGTAATCTTATAATTTGAGCGAGCAATCTGGCTAATGCCAAGTTACGGGTCGATAGCAAGCATACGTGCGACCATCTGGTCGATGCATCTATAAGGACCATGAAATATCGAAAGATCCCACACGGTGGGTTTATTGGTCCGCATATATCGCCCTGAATTCTTTCCAGAAAGTTTATAGTTTCCTTTGTCACCTTAACTGGTGATGGCCTAACGATCAACTTCCCTTGTGAACACGATGCACATGATAGGTGCTTGGGAATGATTCATTTTTCTTTAATGAATGGCCTCTGGTGTTAGCTATCAGCTTACGCATCATATTAGATCCGGGATGGCCAAGCCGGTCATGCCATAAAGTGAAGCTATCGATGGCTGTTTTATTAAAGATAGCATTGGCCTCTATCATACTGACTTGAGCTTGATATAGTCCAGTAGATAGTGCGGGTATGGTTTCTAAGACCTTTTTATGTCCTTGGCCGATTTCTATTATCTGAAGGAATTCTTTATTTCCTTCGCCCTTTGTTTCAATGTGATAACCATTCATACGAATGTCTTTGAAGCTTAATAGACTTCTTTTAGAACTGGGTGAATATAAGGCATCTGATATTTCGAGATGCGTACCCATGGGCAATAGAATGTATGCTTGGTCGTGGCCTTCTATAAGGCTAGACATACCCGCAATTGTGGAAATGTTTGCTCTTTTAAGAGTTAAGTTTATGAAGTATCTTTTATCTCTTAGGATCGTGTGGCTCGATCCACTGTCCACTATGATCACATCCTTGTTATTGGCCATTTCTAAAACAAGGTTAATAGGACGTTTGTTTAGATACTTCATTCATAAGACATTCAATCAATAAGCACAGAAATGACAATCATGAAAATGAAATTTAGAAATGATTCATGGAAATGTCAAACACCAAAACAAGTTTTATTAAAAACATTCAAGGATTACAGATGTCGAATTTATTTATCATCTTTATCATCTTTGAGACAATCAGAAGTCTCATATTCTAATGAATCATCTTTTTCATGATCGAAATCGTTTTCATCATCTTGGACTATCATGTGGGCCTCAGGATTCTTTCCCTTTAGATTCTCTTGATATAGATCACATAAGTGTTTGGGAGTCCTGCATGTCTTTGCCCAATGATTAGACATTCCACACCTATGGCATACTGATTTGGTCGGTCCAGAGGGTTTGATATTATTCCCTCGGCCTCGTCCATTTCCTCGACCATACGAGTTGTTCTGGACTCTATCTCGGCCACTATCTCGACCATACGGGCTGCCTCGACCACGACCGTAGTTACTTCGACCGCGGCCACGTCCTGACCACCTGCGGCCTCGACCGTGTGAGTTTGAATGGACGTGGTTCGCCTCACTATCAGCATTAGTCGTATGTGCCTCAGGTAATGGTGTGGATCCTGGAGGTCTCATTTCACTGTTCCTCATTAGGAGTTCATTGTTTTGCTCTGCAAGAAGCAAACATGATATAGATCAGCATAAGTGGTGAAGCCCTTTTCTCTATACTGCTGTTGGAGCAACACATTGCTTGTGTGGAACGTGGAAAAGGTTTTCTCTAACATATCCTTTTCCGTAACCGTTTCCCCACACAGTTTCATTTTGAAACGATCTTGAACAGTGCGGAATTGTACTCATCCACAGACTTATAGTCTTGGATTCTGAGGTGTGTCCAATCATAACGAGCTCTGGGTAAGATCACCGATCTTTGGTGATCATATCTGCTTTTAAGCTCTGTCCAGAGTTCGAGAGGATTTTCGACTGTCAAGTACTGATCCTTGAGACTCTCGGCCAAGTGATGCCTTATAATAAGGATGGCTCGGTATCTATCCTTTTCACTGACGTTATTATCGTCCACAATACTTTCACCGAGTCCTTTTGATTTCAAGATGATCTTGGTGTCAAGCGCCCATTGGAGGTAATTATCTCCAGATAGATTAAGGGCCGCATATTCCAAGTTATTGAGTTTCGACATCTGAAACCATATAATTATGTGTTTTAGATTTCAGATTTTATAAATCTTATCATTAGGGTTTCTAAGTTCAATTGCAATCAAGACGATGATGATTCAATGAACAATGGCCGGTTTTATGATCATGCATTGCCATACGGCCAGTATGATTATTATGCAATGCAATCTATCAACCTATATGATCGATTCAATCTAGCAACCTAGATGGTTTATGTTTTATGACCATGTGGTCGGTTTCAATTTTAAAAACAGTTGTGAAGTTTTGTTTTAACAATCCTAGCAATTAGATTCTAGGTTATCAATCAAAACAAGCAAGCAATCAAGCAATCAATCCAATTGATTTTAAATTAGGGTTTATGAAAAACCAAATTAGGTTTAGGGTTTAAAATAATCCTATCAATCTTAATTCAATTTTAAAATTAAGGTTTCATTGATTAACAACCTATCACAATTTCTATGTGATTTGCAATCAGACTACTCAATCAATCAATGAATTCAAACAATGGATGTGTACCCTAAATGATCAGGATGAGGTTCCCTAAACTATCCAGCAACCTAGCAAAGTTCTATCGATCAATTTATGAATTAGGGTTTGATCGAGTTACCTTAGGCTTAGACGGGTTGAACGGATCACCGAGAGGGCTGTCGCGGGTCGTAGGACGTATCGTGGGTTGATCGGAGGTCCTGGAAGCTATCGGGTGCTGGTTTGAGTGCTGGATCGTGGTGGTTGAGTATCGGCTGCTGGGAACCTCTATCGGGTGGTGGATTGGTGCTTATCGGGTGCTGATTCTGGTTCGTCGTTCGCGGATCGAGTCTGGTATGTACGCGGGTGATTAACCTCTATCGCAGAGTCCGGCTGGTGTGTGTATCGCGGATGGAGTGCTTACGCGGGTAAGGATTTGTTACGCGGGTAAGCTTCTGTCGCGGGTGGTTCGTGTATCCGGGTAACCTCCGTGTGTGCGGCTGGTGTGTATCGGATGATCCGATTTAGAGAGAGAGAGTCGAACAAGATGTGTAAAGCTTTAGGTGAGATTGAATCGATGGGTTTAGGGTTCTTGACGGCTGCTTTTAGGTTTATGAGTTTCGAGTTTTAGCTTAGGGTTTTAGAGACGTATCGTGCTGATAACGTGTTAAGAAACTAATGGGGGAACTTGTCTGTATTATTCATATCATCGAAGGTGCCCTTTATATATATGGGAGTTACAATAGACCGTCATAAGATAATGGTAATATAACATTCCTAGATAGACATAGAAAAGGAAAACAAGATCCCACAAGGAAAAGGAAAGTCTGGTCGATCCTTATCCACAATGGCCGATGGTATATTCCTTTCGGTCGGGTGAGATTCCTTTCGGGTCGGTCCGATCCTATCCATGGTCGGATCCGGTTATGTCTAATCCAATGGTTATTGCATCCACAATCAATTGGTTCATAATATAGTGATCTTAGTTGGCCAATTATCTATTTTATTATATGCCCAATTATGAATCATTTATCGCTACCTTTAATTTAGTTAATTTAGTTATACAAAAAATTAAAAGCAAAAGAATATACCTAACATCTAATGCCTTACGAAGATACAGAAACTTGAGTATATTGTCACAAGAATATTGTTTCAATTTAAAATAAGAATATTCTTCAAATACAAATTTTTCATACGGTTGATCTAACTTATTAATAATAAACATTTTTAAAGTTCTACTGTTATTTTAAAATCTACTATAATTCAGTAAATTCATTAAAAATATATTTTAGGACATTTTCACAATTTTGAAACAAAATAGTCCAGTTTGTATATTTACAAAACTTTATGGAAAATATAATTAATTAACTTTTACAAATTATGGTAAATAAAAATTTGCACAAGTACAAATTTCATCGACAAACATTGTTTTACTTATTTAGCAATTATATATAACACTTGAGTGAGAACTTCAATATTTAACTAATCTTCATTTTGCAACACTCTATAAAATTTAGATTTCGTTCAATATTCTATATAATTGAACAATATGACTTATGCAAAATTTATATAAATAATCAACAAAACAAATATCCGTGCTTTTTAAGTGCGGGTCAAAATCTAGTTATTCATTATTGTATATTTTCCGGACCTTTAATGAAGATCCTTCACAAATTATAATTTTAATGAATATTTTTAATTCCCCAAATTACTCTTTATTGTATGCCTAAATTTGATTATTAATTAATGGCATTTTGATCTAATTTTTAAAGATGGGCTTTCGAAAGTATTAAACTAAATTAATCGAAATGATACTTATTTTGATCTAAACAATTATTAGTGATCATAGTTGGCCGCTTGTCTATTTTTATTATATGTCCAATTATGAATCATTTACCCATGCCTTTAATTTAGTTATACCGAAAATTAAAAGCAAAAGAATATACCTAACATCTAATGCCTTACGAAAATACAGAAACTTGAGTATAATTTTACCAGAATATTGTTTCAATTTAAAATCAGAAAATTCTTCAAATTCAAAATTTTCATACGGTTGATCTAAATTATTAATAATAAACATCTTAAATTAGTTATACTGTTATTTTAAAATCTACTATAATTCAGTAAATTCATTAAAAATATATTTAGGACATTTTCATAATTTTGAAAAAAAATAGTCCACTTTATATATTTACAAAACTTTATGGAAAATATATTAATTAACTTTTAAAAATTATGGTAAATATGAAATTTGCACAAGTACAAATTTCATCGACAAACATTGTTTTACTTATTTAGCAATTATATATATAACACTTGAATGACAATTCATATTTAACTAATGGTCATTTTGCAACACACTATAAAATTTAGATTTTGTTCAATATTCTATATAATCCAACCATATGACTTATGTAAAATTTATATAAATAATCAACAAAACAAATACCCGCGCTTTTTAAGCGGCCGGTAAAAATCTAGTTATTCATTATTGTATATATTCCAGACCTTTCCTAGGGTCTCTTCTTTTGGAATAGTTTGCTTTAGCGATGGGCGTTCGGATGCCCATTCAGGTTTGGTTTGGGCTATTCGGATTCCGAGTTTTCGGGGTTTCTGAAAAATATCTACTTTTCTGAAAAATATAATATCATGTAATCCATCAACTACTTTTTATCTAGATTTTTATTTTCATTGGATATTATTTTATATTATGAAAATGACAGTATAGATTTATAAAACTTATAATACTATCTGAATTACAAAAGAAAATTAATTATCTTGGTATGAAGAAATCACGGAAGCGAACGGAGGAGATGCACCAATATTTTGAAACATAGGAAAAAATATTTATTTGATGTTGGGAAATAGATTTTGGAGACTACGTAATCAAATCAACGGACACGAAAAACAAAAAGTAAGCGAAGATAAAATAAAAGAAGAAAACATCAGTTGGATAAGAATCTCGGATGAACTTGTTCAAAGTGAAAAGATTTGATTTTGTCGTTCGAGCCCTATATAACATTTTCTCAAAGTTCTTGACATTTGAAATGAACAATACATTTCTCATCTTTTCAACAAATGAGTTTTAGATAATATGACCACTAAATTTGTTTGGCTTTTAACATAGTTAAGACCCAATGATTATTTGTTTTCTATTTTTATTTTATTGACATTAAAAGGCTGATCTATCATTCAAACTCAAGGTGGTTTTGGAATCAAGACCGGGATAAAAAAACCAACAAACAGTAGATTCCTATTAAAAACTCGGATAGTCTTGGCTAAGTGTCTGCAGTCCTATTTTAAACCTTTGGGACATGAATGATCTTGAAGTCTTAAGACCGTCCTTTAATAGCTTCAAACTCTGCTAACTCCGTAGAAAAACTTGACCATGCTCTTTGATCCTTGCATCAAAATTATGTCCTCGCAATCTGTTCTGAAGTACTACCACAAAGTGTGTTGAGTCACAATCTCTATTGCCTAGATGAGGGTCTCTAGTTCCAAATGTAACAGAGACAATTGTCTTTGTTTGTTCCTCAACCTTAAGGGTTGTTCATTTCCATTTTCATACAGCCATACTCATCCTTAACCACTATAATGTGAATCCACAGTACAAGAACAATCTACCAGAAAAAATACTTCGTAAGCATAAGGTTTGTGTATCTTGGGTCTGTTGTGCTTTAACTGAAATCACACCATCACTTGGTGTAGGATTCGCTTCAAACCAAGCATTATATTCACTCTAGGCATGTCTAACTAGGGGAAATCGGCCAATTCCTACGCCAACATAGGTCAATGGTTCCGATCAATACATAACCACGTCACTTGTACAAAATCATACATCAACTAGCACAATATTCAATTTCCATACATGAACTTTCAAAATTTTGTGTTATCATACATTGACCTAATTTATGTTAGTCAAACGTTATGGAATATGAGTTTTCGTTAACTTGGTAACGTGAAACCGGTCATTTCCTACATCAATAGGGACCAACAGTCTCGATCAACACATAAACACTTCACATGTACGAAAAAAACATCAACTAATACAAAATTTAAATACAATACATGAACTTTCAAAATCTGGTTTAAACATATATTGACTTAATTTCCACTAGTCAAACATTACCGAAGATAAATTGTCTGTCATTTGTTGATTAAGTGAGATTTTTTTGTATTATGTGGTAATAAAACCGTATTACGTGGTAATTGACTGAAAAAAAATTATTTATTTCAGATGTAACTCATTAGTTAGGTTTTCTTTAAATTTTTGTTCTTTGACTTTTTCGGCAAAATCTAACATAGAGAAGACAACAGAGGACAAAATCGATCAGAGAGAAACGAGAATGTCTAACTTATTGAACAAAGGCGGAATTAGGTTTGGATAAGCTTGACACTCTCGTTTCTCTTTGCTCAATTTTTTCCTTTGTTCTCTTCTTTTTGTTTGGTTTAGGCTTGGGCATTTAACCGTACCCAAAAACCCAAACTGGAACCGACCCAAAAATGCCCGACCCGAAACCAAAATTTACGAGTACCTAGTTGGGTCAAAATTATTATACCCAAAGAACCGGAACCGAAAGGAATTGCCCGAATAAACCCAGACCCAAAAAGAACCGACCCAATAGACCCGACCCAATAAGAACCAATTTATACACGACTTAAAAACATGAATATCCAAAACTATGATTTTTTGTGTTCTATTTTCTATATTTTAATTTATGATTTAGTTGAAATGTCTTTTTGTTATCCATTTTTATAACATTTTAAGTAATATGAAGCTTTACATATGAGATTTAGAGTTTAGAAATCTTTTATTTTAGTTATTAGTAGTTTATTTTAGATAAATATGAAGGATTTCGGCTAAATTTAATGCGATCTGGGTATTTCCTGTCTTTTTCGTATCCAAAATACACAAACGCGACCCGGACCCGAAAATTACTAGTATTTTATGGGTATTATAATTATTGACTCGAACCAACCCAGACCCAAGAGGAACCGACCCAAACCATAAATTTTGAAGTACCTAGTTGGGTCCGAATGTTTAAGACCCAAAAGATCCGGAAGCGAAAGGAACTGGTTTGAATCCGACCCGAAGACCCGAAAGCCCATGCCTTGTTAGATTTTTTGTTGAAATTAAAGAGCAAAGCTAACTACTTATTTACACGAGAACAAAATAGTTTGTACTAAATGATTTATTTTTCTCAGTCAGTTACCATGCATGTAATACGGTTTAATTACCACATAATATAATAAAACCTCACTTAATCAACACAAGTATTAGTTGGAAATTTATCTTCGGTAATGTTTGACTAATGGAAATTAGGTCAAACTATGTTAAAATTAGATTTTGAAAGTACATGTATTGAATTTAAATTTTGTATTAGTTGATGTATGTTTTCGCACAAGTGAAGTGTTTATGTATTGATCGGGACCGTTGGCCCTGTTGATGTAGGAATTGCCGATTTCCTGTTACCGAGTTAACGGCATCTCATATCCGGTAACGTTTGACTAACGGAAATTAAGTCAATATAAGTAAAACCAAGTTTTAAAAGTTCATGAAAATTGAATTTTGTACTGGTTGACGTATGTTTTCACACAGGTGATGTATTTATGACTGATCGGGACCGTTGGTCCTTGTTGACGTAGGAATTGGCCAATTTCACGTCTAACTAGTTTTCATATTATTTAAACAATTATCAACCTATTTTTATTATTGGCATATTTAATCTTCTATGTGTCCTACTCTATGTCAAAATAACTGAATATAAATTTTACAACCCAAGTCATTCTATATGTAATACATGTATATGATTAAAATTTACATATTCTACATCATATATATAATTTTTAATAATATACACAATGAAATTAAAATGTAAGCTAAATTTTGTTTTTTCCATACCACACTCACTCCGCGCAAGGCGCGCAGATCTCTACCTAGTTCCTAATTAATTAAATAGAAATTACTTATAAATATACATATTTTTGTGTTATTATTAGAGTAACATACAAAAATAAAGGAAACAAAGGTGAATTAAAGTCCAAAATACCTAATCTTTAGATAAATTAAACCAATTTTTTAAAAATAAACACTCTCAAACAATTAAAAATAGGGAAAATTTATTGAATAGCCACATTTGGAATCAAAATTAAGTACATAACAAGATTTTAACATAATTAAGTTTCTAACAGTTATTCCTCTATTTAGTCAGTTATACCATTAGCTTTTGCAAGTAACCAGTTAAAACTGTGAGAATGAATGACGTCCTTAATTATAGTTGTGTGGCCAAGAATTATAGACAAGTAGATACATCCATGTGAATGAATAGAATCCACGTCAATATAAAAAACAAAATAGTAAACATTTAAATAGCATGGTATACGTCAATGTATGTTTTATGAGTTTTCAATATGTGTAGGATATTAAATAATGTTAGAACGGTTAATTAAATGTATTTGGATATATTCTCTACGAGAGTTAAAAAAAATATTCTCTACCAAGGGCAGAACATCCACTTTCCATTTTTTGGCATAAAAAAAATCATTATAACGTCGCAATTCTGGTTTTGTTTGATAATATGAAAATGTTGTTCTACTTTATTTGATAAAGTTATAATACTACTAATATTGCATTTGTATATACAAAGTAGAATGGTATGTAAAATTGGATATGGTTATGCTGATATTCCATTTATAAACTCCACCCACACCCCACAACCCCTAAATATTAATTCCAACCCCAATCTCTAAATAATAAACCCTAAACATTAATCACTAAACCCAAACTCAAATATAAATCATAATATAAATTTATAATATTTTAAATAAAATCTGGAAATACAATTTCATATTTTGTATAGTAAAATAACTATATAAAAACAAAATAGAATATACTTGTGATGTCATAATGAATTCTATTCCATTTATGTTTAACTGTACTATTTCTCTTTACAAAATCATATACACACCAATATAGAACTCATATACAAACTGATACAAAACTCATATCAATAGAACATAAAACAACAACCACACATAAAATATAAAATTTACAAACAATAGTTCCAAACCAGACTGGACCTTCTTTTTCAAGCATCAAGTGAAATATAACATGATAAATAGTACATCATATATTAATAAACATGACACATAAGAGAAGTGTCGAATTTGAAAGGAAGACAATCTGTTCTACTTCATTAAAATGATATAGAAATAAACCCCATGTTCATCTCCTTCCTCGTCCTTCGAACGTGAAAGCGAACACTTACAAGTTTTTGACGTTTCGTCTTACTCAATGACAAATCTCAGACTGGAAAAATGGATGAATGGAACTGCAAAGCCGTCGTCTTGACTTTATATTTTAGAATCAGCAATCCGTTGACTCTCTTCTCTGACAAGGTTCTCATAACCGTCCTGCTCTTCGAAAATCCGTATGAGGATGTACTTAGAGGCTTCAGAATTTCAGAAGAAGGAAAAAAAACTATTGCACTTCTCCAATTGTTATATGTTACAAATTTAACATGGTGAACAGTTTGTGATAAACAAATAATCACGTTCATTTGTTCCAATAAATAATATCTAATTATATTTACTTTTGGGTTTGCAGGTTGCGCCAGTAGCAAGAAGGGGTACAATTGCATTATTACGTACAATACAACACATATCTATGTGGAATTAGGGAAAGTGGTTAGTGAGCGAATTATAAAGTTTTATTTTTGCGCTACTAGATGCAATTTTCCTTAAAATACACTAGAAAAGATAATAATAAAAAAAAACTCATTCATAAACAGAGATGAATAAAATCCCCCTTTCGAAAGCCCTTTTCCATCATGAACCCTAAAGCCCTTGATTTCTTAATTCTCAAATCTCTGTATTTTTACTCAATTTAGCCCAGACTCAATCTTCTTCTTACCCTTCTCTGCAACTAAAAGCTTTAATTCACAAGGTTAGTGAACTTGAATTTTAGACATCCGACAAACCCTAAATCCCCTTTTTGAAGTTCTGGGTTCCTTTCAATGTGAAGGATTTAATCACTTAATCTCGTTGATTTCTTCACTCTTAGAAGCTAATAGTTGCTTGAATCACTTAAATCCACATCTCCTGTCATCAAAAGGTTGGTCTCTCTGTCTTCGAAACCTTTGATTTTTCCAGTATCAGTGAATTGGAATTCTTTGCTAAAGAGTTGTGAATCGTGTTCATTGTTCTACATATTTCCATAGCATTGTAGGTTTAGTTGAACTGGACTTACTAATTGTCTAAATCGTTTTTCAATATGTTTCTGGAAAATATTATATTCAATGTCTTTCTTACTACATTGTACATTTTTGACTGAGAGATGAGTAACATCAAATTATCCAAAAAAAATATCCAACATGAAGAGGGGAAATGTCCATTGAAACATCGAGAATGAAGCATAATTCTCATATGAGTAGTTTGCAAATAGTCGAGGAAGCAGTTGGATTAGATGCGTGGAAATCCATTAAAGCATCAGTTGTTGGAGTTATTCCGAGGTTGAAAGAGATGTATTATACATGTTCACCTCAAGTTGTTAACCATTGCTGATAAATCAACTGGTTGTGGATAATATTCATGAGATGTGGTCTTTAATAGAAGGTCAACCAATCAGGTTTTCGCTATATGAGTTTGGTGAAATAACATGTTTAAATTATGAGTCTTTCGACATAAATAATAAGGTGGAAGTTGATCATAAGGCTTTTTGGGAAGAGATTAGTATGTCTCCTTCACATGGTCCAGTGCCTATCTGAGCTGCGCCAATTGTTCCTCGCATTAGAAATTGGTCATTTGAGAAGAGAAGATTGATTTGCTTGCTTTGTGTCTTATCAATTGGCATACTTGGTATCTCTCTAGTTAGCATAATTTCTTTGGGTGAAGCAAAGAAAGTCTAGACGCAGAAGCAATTGACAGTTACACTTGGGGACGTGTGGGACATTTCCAGCCTGGTTAATTCAGTTAAAGTTATCTCATATGAAGGAAATATGAAATATACACTTCGTGGATTTGTTCACCGCTCTTCTCATCTGGGTGTATGAGTCAATACCTTGTCTTGGGCATGAATATGAGAACCATATTGAGGGTAACCAAGTTCCTATTCTCTCTTGGTTTGAACCCGCTGCCGTATATAGTGGGAGCAGTTTTATAAAAAAGAGAAAAAGTTCACGCGAAGGTTAAGTTTCTTATATTATCGTTAACTTTTATTAATAAACATCACTCATAATGTATTTGTACTAATGTTTTTAATGACTTGATTGGTAGGTGCGTGTCAGACATATCATTGTTAAGGCAGAAGCGGACATATATCCTCAATGGGATGATGACAAGTTTGATGATGATCTTCACAACTTGATATCAGACATTCTACATGAGCATCTTGATGATAAGCATTGGAGCTTGAATGCAACTAACGAACCAGTAGAAAACACAAAGAATAGGAATTTAGTGAGTGAAGAAGATGATTGTATGAAGAAAAAAAACCCAGCGAAGAGGAAAACCATAGTGAGTATGCTTACTTTATTTTTGACTTGTATGTATTGTTGAGTTTAGTTGGTCAAGCCGAGCTGGATTTGCTGAGAACATACATTTTTTTTTACTTGAGTTTATTGCTTAGTTGTTAACTTTTTTATAGCAGGCATGTGGATCCAACCTTAATTCAGGCGGAGATGATGGACTCAAGTCCGGTGAGCTTTCCATAGTTAATCTATAATTTGCAATAGTAAGCAACAATTAGATATATACCAAGTTTTTGAGTACACAAGTAAATGAAAGAAACCTTATCCCAAATCACATATTGAGAGACTGCTGCACATGACTTGGGAAAATGGTTGGCTCCACTCCACCAATGAAATCAGTGTATAAAGATTCAAGAATCTCTGGTGTTTCTTGTCTGCAACGAGCTGCTATTTCTGTAAATGAACAAATATGCTCAAAAATATAAACCGAGTACAGTAAGGTGAGGAGTATCAATTGTTGGTGATGCTCTTAACTTCTAACTACAGCCTCCAACCCAACATTTTACCATTAACAGAGCCGGCGTTGATTACTCGACATCATAATCGAATTGTTGACCTATCTTCAACATCTTAAGTCCTATTTTTTAATGCATAATTGGAGTCAAAACTTTGGCCAACAACTATATTTAGTGAATTCAGTTGTTGCCTAACATGCAGAGTGACTACCTTAGCTTTTTTTGATTGTGTCGCTAATCCAATATTTGGCTTGTACGCCTTCTTCATCTCTATATCTACTTTATAAGTTAATATGTAGGATATAAAGTCCTCATAATCTGATGTAGCACCATCTGAATCATCGCAATAGTCAAATCGTTTTCCATCAGTGTCAGCATCTACATCATGATTATGATCAGATTGTTTATGTTTTCTCCGTAGCTACTCTATTTCTCCATTTTTATGTTGCTTCTTAAAGTGACCTCTACACATAGACGAACTTGGTCAGACATTTGGAGATGAATAAAACCTTGAAATTGTCTAAAATTCCCAATTTCAACTAGAGGTGTGTCATGATTCAGCTTCATCAAACTCATCCTGGTAAGCAAGTAACTCAATTCGAGATTACATGGCCTCTATCTAATCCGTATCCTTCATAAACCATGTTAATCATATCTTTGAAACTTGTGTTCATTCACTTTATTTATGTTGCTTCCTCTCCTGCTATCGGCGTGAATATTCCATTTATCCTTCTCAATAACCACTAGCCACAAACAACTATAACATCTACCATCGGGTTTGTTTTTGGGATTAATGTGAAACAACCATTGGCAAAAGAGAGAATCACTGACTTGAGAGATTGAAGTTTCATCACGGCTAAACCAGGTTTAGTAACTGGTTTCGTTAGTGGTAGATTTTTTGGTAAATTAGTAATCCAGAATTTGTTAATTCTAGATTAGTAAACCACTTTCGTGAGAGAAGTCGCTGCTAACATATAACTCCTTATGAAAGTCTGCCATAATGTACATCAACGTCTTCTATCACACAAAAGTTAGTTTTGTATTATGTTTATAAGTCTGCAATGAAGAATAATGATTTCAGAAAAGTTTATTGTTTGCACGAAAGAAAATATAGTGCGATTTCATGAACACAAAAATTGATAAATTATAAAATTCTACGAGAAAAATATGCATTCCATTATGAAAGTATTTTACAAACATGCCATCATAGACAAAAATCTGCTATAAACTGTCAATTAAAGACATTAACGTAATTAAATCTACTATCATGTATGCATGTAGACTGTTGCTAAAAGATTGTAACGATATGAAGTCTGCCACATAAGTTTGCGTAAAGATAAATCCGTCAAGTACTATAATATGTAATGTGCCACAATTTTTAATAGCAGACTTATTTACATTTTTTTAATAACATTTCTGTTTTGATGATGTGGAACAATAATAATTGTATTTTCGTGTAAATAGTTTTTTTTGTTAACAAAGAAAATAAGGCATTGTGGCATAAAATAATCTAGTAATAAATATATGATGTTTTCTAGTAATATAACATAATTTGATGTTACTTTATTAATTTCCCCTTAATTAAATAGCTAAATTTTAAATCCAGAAACTTGATTTTTGCAGTTTTTAGGTTTTTTAAAAGAAATTGAAAGGTAGTTATAAAATTTATCTTCCATCTTTCTCCTAAGAGTTTATGGGTAACTATAAATGCAATGACATGCTCGATTTTAATTGTTTTTATTGTGTTTATATTTGTTTTTTGTTGTTGTTGTCAAAACTTCATAAATCGTAGATAGATTATTTGATTTTTAGGTTGATATCAATAATTAAAAAAAAAAAAAATTTAGGTGCATATGTTCGATTCGCTACAATTGATCACCGCTGAACGATAAAGAAAACTTAGTGTATGGTTTGACTATTTCTAAGTAATTAAATAACTCGTGTACAAATCCAAGTATTGAGTTTTTTGCAGTTTTTGGGTTTTTTAGTGAGAGCTTTCAGCTTTCTCCTAAGAGTTTTTGGGGTTTCTTCAATTATAACGTAACGGGCTGATTGACTTAATTGTTTTATTGGATTTTTATTCAATTTCTAAGTTTAAAACGAGTAAAAACTTAATTTTAGATATGGTTTTTAGCTGCATACATTCGATTCACCACAATTGACACCGTTGAGCAATTTCCTAGTCACCAGATCGGCTATAGGCGGTCGAGTTTTTGAACATGGCTACTAAAATAACATACTATATGAGACTTCTAAAAATTTGTGGATAACATAGAAATATGTGACCATTTTCTATTATGTAGTTAACTTTTAAATGTGAGTTACAACGTTAAGAGTTTAAAGTTATAATTTCTCTTGATTTTGGTTCATTCGTGAATGTTCACTCAGATGATATAATTAAGCATTAATCTTCCATTTTAAATATCTTTTAGACAGACCGGAATGAACGGACTGATGTGATAGGTGGTTCTCGGGTTCATCGTTCTTGTTACTTTGCTTTTGTGCATCGAAACACAAACTCCAAAGATCATCATTTCAATCCTTAATCTTTTTGTTTCAAAGATTATAGTTGAAAAGACCAGCCAACAAGTATGGAAAGAGAAGACCAAACCTATGAGTGAAAAGAAGGGAGGACAAAATAAGAAGCTATGGTTCAGCTCAGAGGGCTGTGAATCTTGTGGACTCAAAGAAAACTGACTCACATGAACTCAGAGGATTCATTCTCAGATTGTGGACAACAATGTCACCTTCCGCACTACACCAGAGAGTGGTTCATCAAAAGTCTCTTATGGACTTGGATGAAATAATGAAATAAACTGAGGCCAATCCATCTTCAGATGATCTTATTATTGCGGCTCTAAATGATGATGATCAGAATATTGAGGATGCTGGGCTTGAAGATCAGCAAGGTGATCAATTAATGGTGTTGCCAGATGATGATCTCTTGGGAGAGGAGCTCCAAAATATGGAGCTATCAAGGCAACAAATTCTCGACACTGCGGGTGAAACTCCAGGAAAGGATGACCGCAGAAAGATCCTTATGATCAAAGATAAGTCGGAGTCCCCCTTGGTGAATGATGCAGGTAATAAGAAGCTCACTAGAAGAATGGCACGATCTCCAATTGGATCCAACATGGAGGAAATGCGAAGGGAATCATCAATAACAAGATTAACCGCCACAAGTAGTCAGCTGGAATTTAATGGTCGTGGGAAATCTCAGCCAAGAGGAGGAAGTATTTTAAGAAATGTAACAAAGATAACACAAGATCATAAGAAGGGAAAGGTGGATTCCAAAAATACACCTAAGCCTTATCAATGAAGAAGCTCAGTAGGACTGTTGACGGATGTTGGAATTTCCTAAGCCTTATCAGTGAAGACGCTCAGGTAGAAGGCACTCTGACAACTATTTCCTAACATTCAAACAAATGATATTCGACTGCGGGATGTTGGAATTTTCTTGCTTTTGAAACTTAATGTCATGGGTCGGAAAAAGAAGAAACAGAGGATAGACTACTATGAGATGCCGATTAGATCGTGCATTAGGAAATGAGAATTGGCATGAGAAGTTCCCTCATTCTACGATGAAATACTTGCTCTTATGGGGCTCAGATCATCGTCCAGTTCCAGAAAAAATCCTATCAAAAACCATTCAAAGTGAGGAAAAGATTTAAATTTGTTAAGAGATGGTTAGATAGTGAAGATATTTGACAAGTAATCCAAGATGGATGAAATTCGCTCGACCTCCAATTGGATGCTAATATTGCAGCCCACACTGAATGTTGCAAGAAAGATTGAGTGCTAGGAGAGACAAAACAATCAAAAATCAGAGAAGCAATTGGAGGAGGTCAAAGAGAAAGTGGAGGCCATGTATGCAAATGATCATGTGACGACTGAAGAGCTTTTAGCGGCATTAAAAGAAATTTCTGAAGCTCTTAAGACGGAGGAAGTGTTCCGGAAACAGAAGAGTAGAGTTTTATGGCTTAGAGAATAGGATATGAACACAATTTTTTTTCGACAATCTAACTAACCAAAGACGATCCAGAAACCTTATCACTCGAATGATGGAAAACTCTAGAAACGTTGTGGAAGATGAAGAGGGACTTTAAGCCATTGTTACTAGTTAGTTTAGATCACTCTTTGAATCATCAATTCCCGAGGAGATAGAGGAGGCTTTGGGGGATATCTCGGTGACAATCACACATGCGATAAACCAGGAACTCACATCTCATGTTTCAGAATGGGAGATCAAGGTATCCCTCTTTGAAATGCATCCAGAGAAGGCTCCTGAGCCAGATGGAATGTATGCATTAATGTATCAGAAGTTATGGGATATTGTAAAAGGAGATTTGACTCGTATGGTCAATGAATTCCTTTTTGACGGTATTATCGCTCAAGGACTGAATGATACAAGCATTTGTCTCATTCCGAAAAAGACAAGCCAACTGAGATCGCTCAATTCCGGCCCATTAGTTTGTGTAATGCGAGCTATAAAATAGTCTCTAAGCTATTATACCAAAGATTAAAGAAAGTTTTATTGGAAAGAATCTCAGAAACCTTGTCAGCCTTTGTTGCAGGTCGACAGATCACATATAACATTATGATTGCTCAGGAGATGTTTTATAATTTGAGGAAAAAATAGGTGGGAGAAATAAGCGTATGGCAATCAAAACAGATATGAGCAAAGACTATGATCGAATGGAATGTAGTTTCATGCATAAGGTTATGGAAAAGATGGGATTCTCATCAACTTGGATCACATGGATCGTGCGATGTGTTTCTTATGTAAAACTTAAGTTCTTATGAATGGTCAGCCTTGAGGAAACATAATGGGATTGCGCATATCACAACCTTGAGGAGATCCTTTATCTCCTTTCATCGTTATCTTGTGAACAAAAGCGCTCGTTAGCCTTCTTAATCATTGCAAATAATCTGTGAAAGATAATGGGATTGCACATATCACGTGCTAGCCCCTCTATTTCTAACTTGTTGTTTGCTGGTGATAGCCTTTTCTTCTGTAAGGAGGAGCCCCGTGAATACGATGAAGTTATGGAAGTAGTAAAGGTTTATGGAAAAGCATCTAGTCAATGTATTAATTTTGAGAAGTCGTCGCTTCTCTTTGGAAAAACGGTCCTAGGACATACAAAGCAGGAAATCAAATCCACTTTGGATATTGATAATGAAGGAGGAATCATAACCTATTTGGGGATCCGAGAGGATATAAGTGATTCAAATTGGAAATCATTTCCTTTCTAAAGGACAGACTGGAGCGTAGAATCAATGGATGGTCTGCTCGCTGGCTAACAAAAGGTGGTAAATAGATTCTTATAAAAGCGATAGATTTTGGCCCTTCCGACATATGTTATGTCTTGCTTTCTGCTCCCATTGGAGATTGTGAAAAACTAGCTAGTGCTATCGCATGTTTCCGATGAAGTTTTAACTCACCAAAAAGAGAAATGCACTGTGCAAAATGGGAGAAAATGTGATGTCCTAAAGAGGAAGGAGGTATTGCCTTCAGATTGATTCATGAATTTAATCTAGCACTATTGACGAAGCAATTGTGGAGGAATAATACAATTCCTAGATAGTCTTCTTGCGAGGACAATACCACCGACTATGCCTCACCTTTGCATACATAAGAAGCTCACAATCATTCATATGTGTGGAAAATTTTGATGCATCTAGACATTTATTAACATTAGGGATCAAACAAAAAGTTCATTCACGATATCAAATAAATGTTTGGAAAGATTCTTGAATTTCCTACGATCCCATGTGCGACCAGCGCGATCTCTGTAACGTGGTTCATCCTAGATGACAGTCAATGCTTTAATCCATGGCATGCCAAAGGAATGGAATGTTGAGATGTTGAAAAATTTGGTAGCTAACGAGGATATATCCCTTATTCATAGTTTGTCCTTAAGCCAATCCAATAAAGATGATAAGTATACTTGGAGCAATACGAAGAGTGGGATGTATACAATCAAATCAGGTTATTGTGTAACAAGGAACATTCTATGCCAGGAACCAGAAGTAATAGTATCGTAGCAAAGTATCATGAAGCTTCAAGATTTTGCTTGGAAATTAATGTTCCACTGAAGATGCGACAACTAATTTGGCAATGGCATCTCGCTATTTAGCTGTTACAAGAAACCTAACACATCATTATATGTGATGTGATAACTATTTTCGTAGATGTGGCAACATGATGAATCCATAAATCATGCAATTTTTGAATTTTCCCCGGCTTTACAGACTTGGGAATCGCTTCAACACCGTCGTGTCATGCATATTCCAATATCAAGTGTATTCGAACTTGGATTATTTGTTTTGTAGGAAGAGTGGTACAGAAGACCCTGAACTAGATAAGAGATCCATATCCATGAATTATATGGTATTTTTGAAATGTTAGGAATTATAAACTGTTAGGGGAATCATAAGACACCCAGAAGAACTGATTCGACATGCTCATAGTGAGTACCATGCTTGGTATGATGCCAACTCAAATAGTCATAATGATCACTAACCGCAAAACAATACACAGTTTTGCAAGTTTTTATGCTTGCAGCGTTTATGTTTAGTAGATGGATATGGAGTCTTGATGCCAGGTTCACCGAATACGAGTGGGTTTGCTAGATGATCGAGGAAATGAACAAGTTTTAGGGGTTGAGAAACGAGTAGAGACGGTTAACACTGCTTCATTCTGAATTGGACGCTATAGCCTCGATCAATGGAGAATATGCTACGACAATCGACATGTCAACATTTTGGAACAAACTGTAAGGATGTTATCCGATGATTCAAAATCCATGAGCATGGCCAAGCTTTTCAACATAATTACCGGAGATAGCAAAGCTTCAAGAAAGGTCTCAAGACTTCAATATCTCACACATTCCAAAGACCCAAAGCCGAACAACAAATAGAGGAAACATTTGTTATGTCAATATCCCCTAGCTATGATTTGTTACTCATGGCTCATCATTTGTTATGATTGGTTATGGGCCATAGATTTAACAAATGTAACCACTTTATATCTATTTTGAATAATCTAACATAACAAAAGTTATAGCCCCATAACAAATCATCCCCTATAATTCAAAAGTGGATCAATATCCAAAAATGTATTTTAAGTATTTTAACATATTTCTATTATATTTTAATTATTTTTTATTCCTCTTCAATATACTTTTGGTTTATATCAGATATATATAGGAAAATAAAATTCAAATCATATTTATCGGGTTTAATAACTAAAAAAATAATATTTTGTTTACTTTTGACAATTTTGAATTTCAAAGAGTAGATTTGGAAGAATATATTTTAGAATATCATGTTTTATTTATAATTTTTTTGATTAATTAAGATAAAATATTAAATAAGATATATTAATAATTTAGAATTGGTCTAAGATTATTGTAAGGTAGATAATAGAGATTACTACACAATTGGGTTGGATAAGGTAATTAAAGTTTTGGGTGGCTAGAAATTGGTATTCGATTTTCTCAACGGATAAAGAACAAAGAGAGAATCAGAAATAAGCCAAGCCCAAATCTCACCTTCTCTTCTCTTCCTATATAAAGACGCATCTCCGCTTCATGCAATACTCGCTCATCTCCGTTTCTCTTTTAGCCGCTAATTTCTCGCAAAGATTTTCCCTGGAATTTTCCCGAGAAAATTAGCATTCTCATTCTCTAATCTTCTTTTTGTTCCTCCTGAATTTTCTTCTAAAAATCCCAGGGAATCTTTCAGCGAATAGTTTTTTGTTGCCGATTTTCAGATTTGGAAATTATCCAAATTATCTTTTAAACACCTTCTCCTGAACGTTCATCGTGGGAAATTTCGGGTCGGGTCGGGTGGTAAAAGGCGGGTTTCACGGCGGTGATAGATTCACCTTCTGCTTCTTCTGAGGGGGTTAGCCCCGAGGCTCTTTGGCCTCGGCGGATTTCAAATATCCCCCACAACAAAATCAGATTCATTTTTCTCTTTTTGATTGAAATTTGATTCACCAATTTTTACTTTTATTTTCTCATTCGAATTTGTTTGTTAAGAGTATTGATTCTGAAGGAAGAAGAAGATGCCTTCTCTCGCTTTCGTTGATACTCCCGTCGACGCCTTCTCCAGCGACTGCTCCAGCGTTTTCATCCCGCCGTCTCCAAACTCCTCCGCTGCTTCCGTCGATTGGTCTCCGTCACTCTCCTCCTCCCTTTACCGAATCGACGGATGGGGCGCTCCGTATTTCACCACCAACTCCTCCGGGAACATCTCCGTTCGTCCCCACGGCTCGAACACCATGCCTCACCAGCACCTCGATCTGATGAAAGTCGTCAAGAAAGCCACAGATCCGAAATCCTCCGGTGGTTTAGCTCTTCCGCTTCCTCTCATCGCCCGCTTCCCTGACGTCCTCAAGAACCGCCTTGAGTCTCTTCAATCAGCGTTTGAATCGCGGTCCGGACTCAAGGGTACGAGTCTCATTACCAAGGGTGTGTATCCTGTTAAGTGTAACCAGACCGGTTTATTATTGAAGATATTGTTGAGTTCGGTTCGAGTTTCCGGTTGGGTTTAGAAGCTGGTTCCAAGCCTGAGATTCTTCTCGCTATGAGTTGTTTGTGTAAAGGTAATCGTGATGCTTTTCTTGGTCTGTAATGGTTTCAAAGACGCTGAGTATGTCTCGTTGGCGTTGCTTGGGAGGAAGCTTGAGTTGAACACAGTGATTGTTCTTGAGCAAGAGGATGAGCTAGACTTGGTTATTGATTTGAGCAAGAAGATGAACGTGAGGCCTGTGGTTGGTTACGAGCCAAGCCTGAGGACAAAACATTCAGGTCACTTCGGTTCTACTTCTGGTGAGAAGGCAAGTTTGGTTTGACAACGGTTCAGATCATTCGTGTGGTTAGGAAGCTTCGTGATGTTGGTATGCTTGACTGTCTCCAGCTACTTCATTTTCACATTGGTTCACAGATTCCATCGACTGCTTTGCTTTCTGACGGTGGTGTCTGAGGCTGCGCAGCTTTACTGTGAGCTTGTCCGTCTCGGTGCTCGTATGGAAGTGATTGACATTGGGTGGTGGGTTAGGAATAGACTACGACGGGTCCTAAGTCTGGAGAGTCGGATCTCTCTGTTGCGTACAGTCTTGAGGAGTATGCTGCAGCTGTTGTGGCGTCTGTTAGGTTTGTTTGTGATCAGAAGTCTGTGAAGCATCCGGTGATATGCAGCGAGAGCGGTCGAGCCATTGTGTCTCATCACTCTGTGTTAATCTTTGAAGCTGTCTCAGCTGGGAAACAACATGAAACCACCCCAAACTGATCTTCAGTTCTTGCTTGAAGGGTACTCAGAGGAAGCTCGTGGTGATTACGAGAATCTTTATGATGCTGCAAGCGTGGTGACCGTGAAAGCTGCTTGCTTTATGTTGATCAGCTGAAACAGAGATGTGTTGTAGAGTTCAAAGAAGGTTCTTTGAGCATCGAACAGTTAGCTGGTGTTGATGGGTTATGCGAGTGGGTGACTAAGGAGATTGGCGCATCCGATCCGGTTCTTACGTACAATGTCAACCTTTCGGTTTTCACTTCGGTTCCTGATTTCTGGGGATTGATCAGTTGTTTCCTATCGTTCCTATCCATAAGCTTGAACAAAGGCCTGTGGCGAGAGGGATCTTGTCTGATCTGACTTGTGACAGCGACGGGAAGATCAACAAGTTCATTGGTGGAGAGTCCAGTTTGCCATTGCACGATCTAGACAACAATGGCTGCAATGGTGGCGGTGGGCGGTACTACTTGGGAATGTTCCTTGGCGGGGCTTATGAGGAAGCTCTCGGTGGAGTCCACAATCTGTTCGGAGGGCCAAGCGTTGTTCGGGTTTTGGCAGAAGGATGGTCCTCATGGGTTTGCAGTGACCCCGTGCTATGATGGGCCAATCTTCAGCGGATGTCCTTAGAGCGATGCAGCATGAGCCTGAGCTCATGTTTCAGACTCTTAACACCGAGCTGAAGAGTTGTCTTCGGTCCACAAAGCTGGTGGTGATAAGGGAAACGACAAGCTAGTTGCATCATGTCTTGCTCGTTCGTTCAACAACATGCCTTATCTTTCCATGGAGACGTCCACAAACGCTCTCACCGCTGCGATAAATAACCTCGCCGTTTACTACCGCGATGAAGCAGTGGTTGGTGATGGTGGCGGTTGCGGCAAGAATGGAAAATGGTCTTACTCGGTGGATTGAGAAAGACGTGATCACATCTTGTGCGTTTGATCTTCACCGTACGATCCTAGTTCCTATCTGTCTTTCTGTTCTGTTTTAAGTTAAAAGTTGTTTCTTTGTAATAAGGCAAACTCTTAGCTAATTTTAATGATTATAAACTAGTGGTTAACCATGTTAATGACCTGTTATAAGCTTTAATATACATCTTATGAACTCTTTTTCGGAATATTTAAAGTAAATTGTTCTAACATTTAGAATAGATGCGTTTGGATGCATTTGAAGGGTATTTTGAATAGAACAAAACATTACTCTACGCAAGTTGGATGATGTGTAGGATCAAGGGAATAAGTGCGTTGTGGTTGTTAGGGGGGTGAAGCGTGACACCACACCACACACACATGTGATAGAGATGGTTCTTCTGACTGTATTTTACTATTTTTAGTTTGGAATCTTTACTTTCTGTGGCTCTTCTCAATCTGTGTTTTGGAGATGCCAAGTGTGGACCTTCCGTTCAAAAAAAGAGGCATATTTTGGAACTATCCCTTACTGGTTCCGAATCAATGGACCACACGTTTCCATGTGCCCATCTATTTATTTGGGTTGTAATAAAATTTTACATTTTCTTTTTGAGAATAAAACAACTGTATTTGGAAAATTGGAATATGTTATTCTTTCCCATATCGATTTGTAAAAAAGAAAACACAGAACACTTCAAAGAAAGAAGAAGAATAGTAGTGGCATTTGAGAATGTTGTAACGAACTTAAGCAATCTTCCCTTTTATCTCAAACAAAAAACATCTTTCATTAAATTTATGAAATTACTTCTGTTTGTTTTTCGCCAATGCAATATGTATCAATATTGTTTTTAAATGCTGGGTAACAATTACATAATTATATAATTCAATAATTTTATTGCATATGATATGATGATCTAACTACTTGTAAATATTGCAATATTGGATGAAGAACTTCAAAGATAATGTTCTATGATGAAGCTTTCCCAAACATTTGGATTGACGGACGGTTATGCATGTACGACACCCTTAATACACATGCTCTCCGCAGCACACGACCACATACATTAGAATGATCCATTACATGATTCATCCAAATGACCCATCCATATATTATAGGACTCTTTGTTTGTCCATCTAGATAGATCATTTAGATAAATCATCTAAATGAACTTATGTTTGTTCTTTATCTCCATTTCCATTTAGATGAATTTAGTACACAAATTACTGATATACACTTGTTTAGATTTAGTCACTTTTTTTGTTTCACTATATTAATTTTTAGTAACTATCTAAATCTAATTATTTTAAAATATGGTTTAACGAGAAATATTATTTTGTGATTTAGCGGAACTACATATTCACGATTTTGGTGGAAAAAAATGTTTTGCGACTTTGCCACGAAAACGCGTTTTGCGGTATTGGTAGTTTTGCGAGAAAACTAATATTTTACAGTTTTGACGGGAAAACACATTTTGCGTTTTTTACCCAAAAAATACGTTTGTGCGATTTTTACGGGGAAACACGTTTTATGGTCTTGGCGGCAAAACATATTTTATGGTTTTGGCAGGCAAAACGTTTTCATGGTTTTGGCAGGAAAACGTGTTTTTACAGTTTTTGGCAGGAAAACATGTTTTTGTTGTTTTTGCGGGAAAACGGATATTACGATTTTGGTGGGAAAACGTGTTTTATGGTTTTGGCAAGAAAACATGTTTTGTGATTTTGGCGAGAAAACACGTTTTGCGTTTGTTGGGAAAAACGCGTTTTTACTGTTTTGCGGAAAACATGTTTGTATGGTTTTTCCGAGAAAACACATTTTACGATTTTGGCGAGAAAATGTGTTTTTGCGGGAAAACATGTTTTTGCGGGAAAAACACGTTTTTGCGGGTTTTGGTGAGAAACGCTGTTTTATACGGTTTTGGTGCGAAAACATGTTTTTGCGCGTGTGTGTTGGATAAAACATGTTTTTGTGGAAAAAACAAATTTTACGATTTGACGAAAAAACATGTTTTTACGGATATTCTGCGCGGGAAAAACACATTTTTGCGGTTTGGCGAGAAACATGTTTTTTGCGGTTTTGCGCGGGAAAACACTTTTTTATGTTTTGGCGAAGAAAACATGTTTTTGCGGTTTTGGCGGAGAAAACATGTTTTATAAGCGGTTTATGGGCAGACCATGTTGTTGCGGTCCTCGCGCGAGAGAAACCATATGTTGTTTTGTTGGTTTGGCGGAAAACGTGTTTTGCCGTTTCTCGGTGGGAAAAACGCATTTTTGCGGTTTTGGTTGGAGGGAAAATGTGTTTTTGAGATCTTGGGGGAAAAATGTGTTTTATGCTTTTGATGGGCTAAATGCGTTTTTGCTATTTTTTACTAGAAAAAAATGCATTTTTCTTTTTGGCGGAAAAATATTTTTTTTTTTGTTTTAGCGGAAAAATGTATTAGTGGGAAAATACGTTTTGTCATTTTTTCAGTGAGTAACCAAAATGATATTAGATTTAAGCTTATACTTTGTTAAATGTACAAGGGGTATAATAGACATTATACCATTTTGACAGAACCATCTCCATCTCGATGGTCCAAATTGGTTTGATCTGGATGGACTTGTAAAATTAAGCCTAAAATTTTTTAAATTCATTCAGATGAGCCATCGAGAATTCCAGATAGTTGACTTTTAGTGCCTAAATAAACAAAACTCTCATTTCCATCGGTGATGACTCATTTGGATGGTAAAACAAACATGCCCAACCACACGTTTCCATGTGTCCATCTATTTATTTGGGTTGTAATAAAATTTTTACATTTTCATTTTGAGAATAAACAACTGTATATGGAAAATTGGAATATGTTATTCTTTTCCCATTTCCGATTTTGAAAAAGAAAACACAAAACACTTCAAGAAAAGAAGAAGAATAGTTAGTGACATTTTGAGAATGTTGTAACGAATCTAAGCAAATTTCCCTTTTATATCACACAAAAAACATCATTTTCATTTAATTTGACGAAATACTTTTGTTTGTTTTCACAATGCAATATGTATTAATATTGTTTAATGACGGGTAACAATTATATAATTTTTAATTTTATTGCATATGATCTAACTACTTGTAAACATTTGCCAATATTGATGAAGAACTTCAAAGATAATGTTCAATGATGAAGCTCTCCCCGAAACATTTGGATTGACAGACGGTTATGCATGTACCTTAGTAGACATGCTCTCTGCAGACCATGACCACATACATCTTGATAATCCATTTACATGATTTGCGGAAAATACGTTTAACAGATCAGTTTTTTTTTAAACACCAGTTTAGATCAATTTATAGTGTTATTGATATTGATATTTCCATAAACAAAACCTCAAAATTATAGTGTTATTGATATTGAAATTTCCATAAATAAAACCTCAACTTTATGGTTTTTCTACAAATTTTTAAAATTATTTTTAATTTTATTTTGAATAATTATAAAAAATATATGAATTAATATATATATATATATATTTATTTCTTATATAGTTTAAGATAAATAAAAAAGTTTCTTTTAAATTAATATAATGCCTAAATTAAAATTTATATTAAAATATTAGTATATAAATAATAAAATCTAGAATATTAACATAATTTATTTTTAAACATAATTTAAATTAAAAAATTTATTACTGCACATTGTGTACAAAAACACGTAGTTCTAAGTAATAATGATGATAATACATTGGATAAATAACACTATAAATTGATCTAAACTGGTGTTTAAAAAAACTTATCTGTTAAACGTATTTAATAGGTCTAAATACATATATACAAATATATGAATAACGAATCGGGTTTGGCAAAGTGGTTGAGTTGTGGATTACTTGTTGGTGTAACATGAGTTCGATTCCCTTATCAACTAGTGTGAAACTAATATTTTTAATTAACGATTTGAACCCAAAACGACGTCGTTTCGTGTTAATCCTTGTTTAAGATCCATGTAATCAACCGTTAACTTTTGACTAACGGAGACTCGGTCAAAGTATGAATTTACCGAAACTTATTGGTTGATGTATGAAATTTGAATATAAAATGAATTGATGTATGTTTTAGCACAGTGTCCGAGTGTATGTACTGATCGGGACCGCGACCCTTCATTGATGTATAAATTGGCCGATTTCCCGAAATTACCTCCTATGGTCTCGGTTGGTGAAGAATGGTGTGGGGGAGTAAGGGTTTGTGGGGACTTATCACGTCTGGTGAAGCTCCAAATCTCATTACCGAGGATGGAAATGATGAGGAGGATCTTACAAGCGAGGAGGACAAGTGGTTGCAAGAAGACATGCTGGTTATGTCTATTCTCCAAAGCTCGCTGGATTCCTCAATCTTGGAGGCATATAGTTAATGTGAAAAGGCAAAAGATCTTTGGGATACATTGAAGAAGGTGTATGGGAACATCTCAAATCTTAGTAGGGTGTTTGAGGCGAAGAGGGCAATCAACAATCTGGTTCAAGAGGACATGGAGTTTACGAGGCACTTGGGAAAGTTTAGAGCTTTATGGTCAGAGCTGGAGATGTTGAGGCCAAACACTACTGACCAAGATGAACTAAATGAGAGAAGAGAGCAAGATAAGTTCTTTGGCCTCTTGCTTACCTTAAATCCTACTTACAATGATATGATCAAGCATATACTAAGGGCCAGGAAACTTCCTGATCTAGAGGATGTATGCGCTCAAATTCAGAAGGAGCAAGGGTCTCTTGGACTCTTTGGAGGTAAAAGAGAAGCTCTCTCTAGCCAATCAAGTTGAAGTTTATCAAGCAAACAGAGCCATGCACAACCGGTTTTAGGAAAGGAAGTTCAGTGGGACATGTGAATCATTGTAAGAGGCATGGACACAAGAAGAGTCAGTGCTGGATATTTAACCCAACTTAAAGCCGGCTAAGTTCAGGAAGGACAAGGATGGAAGAGCTCACCTCTCCTACGGAACCAATGAGCAACATGGGACAAGTGCTGCTAGGACAAGTGATGCGGGTAACTCAAAGCGGATCAATGAAGGAGATGGGCGAGAGATGGTGGCTATGTCAACTCAAACCACTCAACCAAGTAACCATAGGTTCAATGAAAACGATTTGATTAGGAGATCAGACATTGATGCTCTAACCAAAATCTTCTAGGACAATGGTCCACACCCTTGGGTATTCTTTTGATGCATCATTTGTTGGACTGGTAGTATTGATCACTCTAGAGACTACAACAGGCCTGAGGATTTCTACGCCAAAAGGTCTGCGACCCGTCGTTTGTTGGGGTCAAAATCGGTCACGACATAATCAATGCCTGAAACTTCTCGGAAAATGCCCTCTTTAGAAAAGAGGAGATAATATTTTAAAGAAAAGAAGAGCGAGAAAACAAAAATCAAGTTTCGTATGAATTCATACGGTAAGTCCTTGAGAAGGTTGCTCTAAGCTTCAAACAAACGAATCCCGAGTATCGAAACAACAAAACAACTATAAGGCTTGATCATCCAATTCGCCTGAACGGGCTAATTGGACCAAGAAAGACGGCCAACTCGCACGTTCGGCGAGTTGAAGCAAGATGTCAAGTCGCCCGTTCGGCAAGTAGGACCAAGCAAGACGGTCAACTCGCCCGTTCGGCGAGTTGGACCAAGCAAGCATGGTCAACTCGCCCGTTCGGCGAGTTGGACCAACCCAACTCACCCCCGAGGCGGAGTTAGACCAAACATAAACCATATCTTATGCCTTCCATTGAATGCTTGGCAGATCCACCGCTCGTTTTGCTCGATCGGAGTTATCGTTGGGACTTTACGATAAAAACCACGAAGACTCATTTTTCCCGGATGAAGTTTATGGTTATCGTATAAACGGAAACGGTTAACTCAACACCACAATTGTCTAACCTATACGAGAAGTGTGAACTTCCTAGCTGAAGAGACGTCGTATCATTAAACGTTCTTTCGAAGAAATCATATAAACATTTAAGTCGAAATACAAACCCAAAGAGGCCTTAAAACGCGACTAAAGACCCACTTGCGATTTCATACAAAATTGAGCCCAGCGATGTCATGACGATGTATCTTTACTCGCAGAAGAAAATAAATTTCGCGAAATCAGAAGATAAATGTCAATTTTCCAAGATAACGATAAGATCAAATAAAAAGGAATATTTTTACGCGAAGCGATAAACTGGACCTATAGGCAAAAAAGGAAAAAGGAAACGACCCAGAAGGCATATATAAGGGGAGCTAAAGCTAATGGCTCAGGGATCAAAGACTTAGACCTAGAGAAGCTCTGGCAGCTTATAAGAACTTAGAACTAGGTGGCTAGAAGAACAGAGTTATACTCAGAAGTTTCTCCATCTTTGTTCGACGATTCTGGTTTCCTTAGACTCTACAACTCATTTCACTTAGAAGCCCTAAGCTTTATTCTCGACAAGCTCGGTTTTTATGACTAACACTCTATTACCAGACAAACTTGCTCCGGCAGTTTGATATCATGGTCCATTCTTTTAATTGAACTACGTTCGGCTTGATTCTCGAAAGGGGTACGTAGGCAGCCTTTCATAAGGTTCAGTCCGAAATCAAGCAAAACCTTTTCTCATATTTTTTTCTTCTTTTGTTATCGAGGTGCGACTCAACTACGTTTAAGGTTCTTGGTTGCTAAAACTAGGTAACTCGCTAAAATCTCTTGCGGCCGAAGCTTTGATAATCCTTTGTAATGATAACAACGCTCTTACGCAGATTCGAAATAAGATCTACTTTTTCTATAGATCCGTTTTGTTATCTATTCATACTTTCCGTGTTTATTCGATTACTTTTCGTTGGGCTCTCGCAGAGAATCTGGGACCTCAGGGAAAGTTAGGGTTTCTTGACTTCCTTAATTTACGGAAAATCGACGGTGTGAATTTCGGTTCCCACATCGTTCTTCACCACAGTAGAATATCTTTGAGCTGAATCCCACATATATCTCTCTTGTGAGTCAGCATCCTTTTCATGGTCTTTCTCATGCATGTCCCAGTAGCCACCTTGAATCATTCGATGATTTAGCGTCGACCATTAAGTGCAATGGAGTCTCTGAATATTACTACTTCTACAAACTATTCACATTACTCTCTTGTTGGACAAGCAACATGTTAGTTCAAGAGGTTGCCAACAGGATCACCTTTGCGTTCACACCCGCAAAATTTTAACACCCTAGTCGCCTCAACTATACGATTAATTTTAACCTTCCTATAAAAATTGACGTCATATCAAAGGCACTCTTTCGAAGAAATCGAAAAAAACGTTTTAAGTCGAAAAACAGTCCGAAAAGGTCTGAACACGACTAAAATCACAACTTACGATTTTAGAGGAAACCGATCCCAATGATATTATGACGGTCTATCTTTTATTCGCAGGAGAAGATAAAAGTCAGGTTCAGAAAATAAATGTCAAGTTTCAAAGGATAAACACCAATATCGAAAAATATGGATCGACGAACCAAAACCGCAAGACAGGTTTGAGCCTAAACACGGCCAGGAAGAACTAATATCTTTACCATTCTTAATGGGCATACATACACGAGGAGAGGAAGGGGAGATGAGCAAGCAAAACGGAGAAGAGGTTAACCCAAACCTTCGAGAAAACTAAGGTACGGCCGGGTTGGAAGTTTTTGGAACTTAGGAGAATAGTCTAGCGAGCTAACTCTTAGGAATTTTCCTGTCTTGATCTATTGTTCTGTGACTGTTCATGCATATCTTGCAAACCGATCTAAACTCTCAGAAAAACGAGAAACGATCACCACACATACTCAGATCGCTTCCTAAGGAAAGAAATAACTAGAAACGTGAAAGTCCTCTTAAAACCGACAAGTTCTTAGAAATTTTCTTAAAACCGACATATTGCTAGTCGTCAACCCAAAACTCACCAAGTCACAATCCTAGCTCGTCTTTAAATCGAACTTGATTGTCGATCATCCCAATCTTTCAAAGAAAGAAAAGTACACAACCCTTCAAAATATTGGGTCAGCCGTTTCCTTTCGTAAAAAAAGAGAGGGCGTAGGTAGATATACTATACTCGTATACTCCCACTTCAAAAAAAAAAATTTCTCAGCCTCAAGATAACGCTTTCAACAAAGAAAATCTCGCAGCAGTAGATGGAAAATTATTTAGGCAATGTGATACCTCATAAAACCGATTATCCATTACTTTCGTATAACTGTAAAATTTTATACAGAAGAGCCTACGAGAAAACAAGATCGGTGTCATGAAAAATGACTTCGTAATGCGGAAAAGAGAATGAAGAACACACATTCCTCATTCGAAAATATCACGAGTAATATTTTAGAGACATTCTTAATTTACTTCTATGCCATTCACTTCTCGTAAAACTTACGCGAAACATCCTTCGTCCAAGTTATGCGAAGAAATTTCTGAAACTTTCCGATGAACATTATACGAAACATTCATTGTGTAACCGATACCTAAAGTGGAAAATCTTTTCTAACACCATTGACCATCTTAGAACTAAAACTCCAACCCGGACCAATCAATCTCGACAAATGCTCGTTGGCCCTTGGCCAATTACGCCATCCGATAAAAATCCGAACAGGAATTTGGCATCCTCTTTACGACAGTTCTAAACTAACATGACCTTAATGTTAACACGAACGTGCCATAGTCTAATCCGTAATCAGCAACGTCCTCGGCTATGTGGCTGAACACATCCTTCAGACCGAGCCAAAATGTTTGAGCGACCACTGCTCCATCCAATCACTTAACGGCAAAACGACAATCCACGATTAGTCTAAAAACGCCAAGTGCAAATAATTATCGTATAACCCAGAATCGGAAATCATACGATAAATTCTTAATATCGAAACTTAGTTTTAACCACCAAACGGTTAACGGTAAACTTAAACTTGACAAACAACCGACCAAGTTCAATATGTTATGCAGTTTACTCTAAACCCACAACGTTTGACAACTAAAAAGCGGCACATAAGGAAAAACTCGTGACAAAGCTCCTAGATCTATACGAAGCATCCTCAACTATACACGATTAAATCTCGGGGGGGGGGGGGGGGGGGGGGGACTCCTCACAAAGCAAGGTGAAGGAACTCACATATTCTCAGGACAAATTTACGCGACCTAATGGTCCTAATTCCTAGCTAACAAATAAAACAGAAACAACAGTTTTGGCTGCGAACATCCGCAAACAAACCAAAACATTTCTCTGTAGTAAGGCTAAAACAAAAACCTTTTTATGCCACACATCTTCAATCCCGCAAACATTTCAAGCACGAAATGCGGCATACGAAAGAAAAACTCAACCTTTGACACAGCGAGACATCGCTGACGCTCGAAAACTGTTGTTCGTCAAAACTTTCCGGAACGGAATGCTCACCTTAAAAACAGTCCACCCGTGAGTATAAAACACACACACACCTTCTTAAACACGTATCCTTCGTAAAGATTCAAAACGGTAATATCTACTAATAAGTTTGTTGCTGATCACAACTAACTCTCAACGTCCTAAACAGAATAAGCCATCTCATAGAGATAGCTCTTGAACACCCAACACAAGGGTAATAGCGCTATAAAAGAAATCCAAAATTTTGGTCAACACTTTCGTGAGACTTAAAAATTGTCCCTGAAGAGATGCTCGATTCCTACCATACAAGTCGTATAAGTCGAGAACATATCATGAAATTTAAAGCGAGATGGAATCAGGTTGAAAGCGACACGGAAACGTAAGCCGAAGTAGTCATCGCACCCCCTAAGACCGTGATTAGACCTAGGTCTTTCTATAAAACCAAGCACACTGGTCTCTAATCTCTAGTCATAGTATCAAACACCCTGATAAGAGATCCCAAAATTTCTCTCTTGGCTAATACTTAAACTTCTTCAGAAATCCAGTAGGTTTACACTCTGCAGAAAGTTCTCGAAACAGACCACAAGTATAGCTGTTCACCCAGGGTTAGATGATGAGATGAAAACTCATACTCTTACCTCTACAATCACACGAATACAAAGGCTCTCTTAAAACACGAAACACAATTCATTAAAAAAAAGGTCGCAAAGTGGCTGGCATCCGAAGCCACACTTTGCCGGTCTTGAAAACTTAAATACGGCCACACTCGGCCAATGTAAACGGCCTGCGAGGCTAGTCCCCGAGGACGACAAAGTTCAATATGCAATTCCATCGAAAGCAACATGCCTGATAATCTCTACATGACACACAGGCAAAACCATAAAGGTCTCACTGGAAAATAGGACGTAAGAACCTTATCTCCGGAACGAACTACGAAAGGCCTTGATCCCTTCTACAAGGGTACATAGGCATCCTTCACAAGGCGCAGCCCCAATTCTACTGCATTCTGCTCTTAGAGGAATGAGTAGACCACTTTCAACGGACCTTTTCAACTGTTGATTCCGCCTAACTTACCAAAACCTGCCACACCGTTCGCTAGAATCGTGAGTTGGGGGGTATCTGTTTGAGTCAAAATCGGTCACGACAGAATCAACGCCTGAAACTTCCTGGAAAATGCCCTCTTTAGAAAGAGGAGATATAGAAAAGAAGATCGGGAAAAAAAATCAAGTTTCGTACGAATTCATACGGTAAGTCCTCGAGAAAGGTTGCTCTAAGCTTCGAACAAACAGATCTCGAGTATCGAAAAAACAAAAAAAAAAACTGTAAGGCTCGATAATCCAATTCGCCAGAACGGGCCAGATGAACCAAACAAGATGGTTAACTTGCCCCTTCGGTGAGTTGGACCAAGCAAGATGGTCAACTCGCCCGTTCAGCAAGTTTAACCTGTCCAACTCGCCGAACAGGTGAGTTGGACCAAGCAAGATGGTCAACTCTCCCTTTCGGCGCGTTGGACCACAGTTGTCTAAACTATACGAGAAGTGTGAACTTCCTAGCTAAAGCGACATCGTATCATTAAACGTTCTTTTAAAAAAATCGTAAAAACATTTAAGTCGAAATACGGCCCAAAGAGGCCTAGAATGGGGCTAAAGACCCACTTGCGATTTTGTACAAAATTGAGCCCAGCGATGTCATGACGGTGTATATTTACTCATAGAAGAAGATAAATCTTGTGAAATCAGAAGATAAATGTCAAGTTTCCAAGATAATGAAGAAGGTCGAGATAAAAAGTAATATTTTTGCGAAGCGATAAACTCGACCTAGGGGCAAACAAGGAAAGGGGAACAGACCCATAAGCCATATATATGGGGAGTTAAAGCTAAAGGCTCAGGGATCCGAAGACTTCAACCTAGAGAAGCTCTGTTAGCTTATAAGAACTTAGAAATTAGGTGGCTAGAAAAACAGAGTTATACTCAGAAGTTTCTCCATCTTTGTTCGACGATTTTGGTTTCGTTAGACTCTACAACTCACTGCACTTAAAAACCCTAAGATTTATTCTTGACAAGCTCGGTTTCTATGACTGGCACTCTATTACCAAACAAACTTGCTCCGGCATTTTGATATCTTGATCCATTCTTTTAATTGAACTACGTTCGGCTTGATTCTCGAAAGGGGTACGTAGGCAGCCTTTCATAAGGTTCAGTCCGAAATCAATCAAAACCTTTTCTCATATCTTTTTCGTCTTTTGTTATCGAGGTGCGACTCAACTAGGTTTAAGGTTCTTGGTTGCAAAAACTAAGTAACTCGCTAAAAGCTCTTGCGGCCGAAGCTTTGATAATCCTTTGTAATGATCACAACGCTCTTAGGTGGATTCGAAATAAGATCTACTTTTTCTATAGATTTGTTTTGTTATCTTTTCATACTTTCTGAATTTATTCGATTACTTTTCGTTGGCTCTGGCAGAGAATCTGGGACCTCAGGGGAAAGTTAGGGTTTCTTGACTTTCCTTAATTTACGGAAAATCGACGGTGTGCATTTCGGTTCCCACATCGTTCTTCACCACAGAGGAATATCTTTGAGCTGAATCCCACATATATCTCTCTTGTGAGTCAGCATCCTTTTAATGGTCTTCCTCATCAATTTCCCAGTACGCACCTTGAATCATTCGATGATTTAGCGTCGACCATTAATTGCAATGGAGTCTCTGAAGATTACAACTTGTACAAACTATTCACATACGCCTGGAATGACATCACGAATGCCTTCGTCACCAACTTTCTCTATGATACTGAAGCAAATATGGAGATGGAGATGGAATCTATGATGAGATATATGGTAGAGGAAGAAGAAGAAGATGGATTTGGAGAGTTGAGCAGAGTATAAGAAGCCGATATTAGTTATCCGACTTCAACATCGATCGACACTAAGACTTCAACATTGACTGACGTTAAGACCTCAACATCGATCAACACTAACCCATGGTTGTCGATCGACACTACTCTTGGAGCTAGAGGAATTCGTGAAGCAATTGGATGAAGCACAACCTGAAGATTTGGATCAGGACTCGGAGCAGAAGCTTAATGACGACCAGCACAGTTTGAGAAGATATCTGGAAACTTCACAAAAATCTAGCATCGATCGACACCCACCGGAAAGCATCGATCGACAGCCACCCAACTTCATCGATCGACACCCATTTGATGATATCAATCGACACCCATGGCTGGACGAACCATATTACATGATTGAACCAGAACCAGTTGGGAAGAGTATGCGCGAGTCTGAGACTTCACATGTTTGCTGTCCCAGAACATTACAACCACCTATCTGCACAGAAGAAGCTGCTGGTTATCGTAAAAGAGTGAAGAGGGTACATGACTCTGTGAATTTTTTGGTTCCCTGCATTGTTTTAGAGACCGAATTTCCTATTTTACCAGATAAAATTGTGCATTCGGGTTCCTATAGTGTGGTATTGAATGATTAAATAATGTGGTAGCTTCTCAGAGAGGGTTGAGATATAGAAGTGACGTCGACAAAGGCCCATTCAGAAGCAGTATCGATCGATACCAGAACTGCTAGTATCGAACGACACCACCATCTGGAGAATCGATCGACCACAACAGTAGAGGCGTCGATCGACACCCGTCGCGTATTAGAGCAAAAAAGTATGAAGTGTGTTGAATTTTTTTTTTGATGGAGGCACCACCAGATCAGACAAGTTTGTGGGAAAGAAGAAGAGGAATTGGAAGAAGAGGAAAAGGACCCAATGACGGTCCTCAATTATCATTGATTCGCCACTTCTCAGATGGTGTCAGGAAGTACATAGTGTGCAGCAGATGCTTCTCGCAGCCATTTGCAAAGCTTCGAGCACTCCTTATTGCTGAGATGATAGACAAAGGAAGTAAGAGTCTATGGAGGCTTTCACAAAAAGGGTGATGAAGCTGAAGACATTGGACATTGGAAATTTCTTTGGAGCAAGTCCCCAATCTCATCAGAACTCAATTAGAACTCTAACACGTCAAGCTAAAGAGTATAAACAAGCGTTGAGTGGGAGGCAACCCACTGTTTAGTAAGTTTTCAATTAGTTTTAAATTATATTAGTCTAATTTAAGATTTTATTTTATTATTACAGGTTTCAAAAAAAAAGATCCGAGGAAGATAGTCTGCACAAAGCATCAACCGACACTTGATCACTTTCGATTGACAGAGCAACCCGAGTATCAATCGATCACCACTTAACTGTGTCGACTGACGATCACCATCAACGAGCAGGCATATCGTTTTCCTTGTTAAATTTTGTCCTTATGTTTATTTGCTTCACCAATATTTGACTGTATAACACTAGGGAAAGTTTTTTTTAAGTTTGGGGGGAGCTTTACTAATATTTTGTTCTGTTTTGAGTCTTATTATCAATGACTATTTATTAAAAAAATTATAGAGTCAAGAAGGGGATTATGATCATATTAATATTTTTACTTGTTCACTAATTAACCACACTGTAGCACCATTCTTAGACTTGTTTGATTGAAGAGAGTAATAAAGATACCAAAGTGGATCATCTTGTCATTAGACTACACTTGCGTAGAAAGTTTGGAAGGAACCGAAACTGACTTTCAACCTAATACTGACTAAATTGCTTCCTTTGGGGCTTGGTATACACTGGATCGGATTCCGTCTGCAAGTTTTATAGGTAAAAGTCATTGCACCTCTGATTCCCTTTTCTCTCTTCTCTCTCTCTCTCTCTCTCTCTCTCTCTCTCTCTCTCTCTCTCTCTCTCTCTTCTCTCTCTCTCTCTCTCTCTCTCTCTCTCTCTCTCTCTCTCTCTCTCTCTCTCTCTCTCTCTCTCTCTCTTTCGGAATCTACTAAAAAGAAAATATTGAGATTATTTCCTGAGATGCAGAGGGGTAGGTACATTACCGATGACCCCACTATTCTAATTCAAAGGAATGATCACACATTGTTGGAAGCAAGGGTAGGTACATTACCGATGACCCCACTATTCTCCTACAACTTTGCCCAAAAAAAAAAGAAAATAAAAAAGAAAAGAAAATCAAAAAAAAGATGGCAAGATAGACTGTATCAACATCATTGTCCATTAACTTTGAGATTCAAAAAGATCCAGAGAAGAGAGAAAAAAAGGGAAGAAAGGGATCAGAGAATACTACTTGTATGATCAGATACTTGCAGTGGTAAAGATTCCATGTGTCCATTGATCGATACTCCCGAGGTAAATCCAACACTTTCATTTTATGCAAAGAAATGAGGTTAGTATAGGGGTCAGTCAGATTAGTAGTTGCCTAAGTTGTTGGTAGAATGGATTTGGTTGCTACACTAAGATAGGGTATATAAAGTTCCTATGAGATTGACACTTATTTGATTTGGTTTAAATATAGTAAAGGTGAGAAGGATAAGTTAGAGATATTGTGAGTCTTGTATTTTCAAAACCTCTTCCACAGGTTTACCCTTGTTTCGCTTGAGAACAAGTAAAAGGTTAAGTCTGGGGAGTCGATAGGGCGTAATATTTACCATTATTGTGTCATGCTATCAGCCCTATTTAGAATTTATTATATATGTTTAGAGTATCCTTTCTAGTTTTTGCAGATTCAGATATGTTCTGGAGAACTTTGGTTATTCTGGAGCTTTTAGAGATGCAGAACTGCGAAGACGCGTCAGATGTTTTAGCTATGGATGGAGGACCTTCCCACGGTGCGATTGAGCTTATATTTTCAACAGGATATATATTTTAGTTAGCTTTCCAATGCCACCGGTTTGAGGTCAATCAGGATCCTGGAGCCAAAGTTATGATCGCATTTTACTGGAGAGTGGTATGTATGCCTCGCGAGAGAAAGCTGTCGAGAAGGTGAATGAATGTCGATCAACGGCGCAGACCTAGTGTCGATCGACGGTGATCCCAGAATACAGGCCCGACTTGTTGCAAGACCGACTTAAGGCCATCAGGCCACCATAAATTACCGGAATATCCCTGGACGAGTTTAGACCTAATTTATATTGTTTTCTAAGCCATTGTTGACGGCAACCTTTTTTTTTTTTTAGGGTTTTTTTTTAGGGTTATGAGCGAAGGTAGGAAATCCTTCAGTCCTCCTGGAACTCCTTTTGTTTCTTTATTTGATTTCTATTCTATATCTATTTCATCTATGATTTTTGTAACAAAGATAATGTATGAGTAGATCCATCTACTAGGTTTAGGTTTTCTAGGGTTTTTGATGGATTAGCCAAACAATTTGAATTGCTAGGGTGATTATTATATCTATCATTATAATTTTTCTTGCTTCTAGAGTAATTAACTAGAAACATGATCATAGGATAATTAGGCGCACGCGAGAGAATGGTCTATTGCCTGATATAATTCTATTTAGCTAGGTTGTTAGAAACAAACGAGAGATAATTGAAGGAACCTAGTGAACATATCAATTAGGTATTAATGCTTGACTCGAGAGACCATCGATCGACAGTCATTCCGTGTCAACAAGTGAGAGCTGAGACATTGGACTTAGTCAATAGATTAGACTCGCAACAAGAGCTGGTCATCTTTTACATTAGATATCAAGTTCTAGGATTGATACACTTAGCTTCTATCCTCTATAATCCACTTGCTTGAAACCATAAATCTAGCTATTTAGCATTATTGTTACAACAACCAATCAATCAATTTGCTACTATATTCAATGCCTAATAAACTGTTTGCCTAGCTTAACCAAAAACTCTATAACCTATTGTGTGTCCATGCTCCCTGTGGATTCGATCTCTACGTACTACAACTGAACCTCTTATTTGAGAGGGTAAAAGTCACTCCTTAGGGTAATTTGAGTGATATTAGAGGGCATGGAACAACGGGCTGTTATGTTGAACAACAAGTCTGTCCAGAGAAAGAAAGAAGGAGACAATCATGTTTGTCTTTTTATCAAGTGGTTAAGGTGAGGGATTTGTGGAAGCATAGTTCATATTTTCTATTATATCACATGAGTTATAATATATAAGCTTTGATCTGACTGTTAGATTAGAAATTCTATGGTAAGTTGCGCGTAATGATATTTGGTAACATGTTTGACATGTATATAGGAAATAATATGATAATATGAATATTTACGATATGAAGTGATATAATTACATGGTATAATGAAAAGGATATGTATGTATAATATGATATGAGCATGTATGATGTAAGAGAGGAAGAATCAAGCTATGAGTTGTGGTCTTCCCTCAAAAACTAGACTGTGATGGACCAACAGATTGCACGCAGATTATGAACGTTTGACGAGCCGCTGTGGGAGAATATGAGCTATGGTTGCCTCAACACATGAGGTTCTTATGGCTAACACGAGGATAATGCCATCACGAAAATGACTGAACCTAGCGATATATGAGTATCTTGTTTAGTGGGCAATAAACATGTATGTATGTTATAGCTTGGCAATTAAACCAAGCTATATAATTGCTAGTGTTTAGGTTTATGTGTTATGATGATTGTTTTATAGTACTAATAATAGGGAAAATCGCATAAAAACTTTCAAGGTGGCAATCACTATCACTTTAAACCTTGAAGGTTTAGAACTAGCACATCAAACCTTCAAGTTGACAAATTTGTTACTTTAAACCCTCAACTTGGCAAAATTATACGCACCATCATTTTAATTAACGGAGTTGTTAACCACATTAACATACCAATTAACTCTTGTGTCGGAACGACCTAACTCCATTATACCAAAACAGTGTCGTTTTATGGTTTACAAAACGGTTTTGGGTTGAATTAAAACATGTGCTCTTCCCCTCAAAAAAGACATCCCGACGAAAAAGAAAAAAAACACAAATCGATATGGGATTTTAGGGTTTGTCAATGTCGAAGGCGATTCTAGGGTCGTCACTGTCAAAAGCGATTGTCAATTTATAAAAGAGACCAGGTATGATTTCATGTTTAATCGATATGATAGAGATGAGTTTAGAGGATATGAACTATCTTTTGTTGTACAGATGGCTGCAAGTTCAAGCTCCTCAACAATTGAATACAAGAAAGAAAATGGGGTCTTGTGTAACTGCAATGGGCTAGCGGATTATCCAAGATTGGACAAATGACAACCCTGGTCAGAGGTTATACACTTGTAAGGTTTGTAAGAGTTGTCAAAGGTATGAATCGTGCAAATTTTTTAGTTGGTATGATGTAGGGAAACCACATTTTTGGCAACGTCTAGCATTGCTTGAGAAAAGAGATAATTCAAGGGCAAAAAGAGGAGATTAAGTACCTAAAGGAAGTTTTCAAAGTAGTGACTCATGAGAGGGAAATGGATTTGGAAAATCCAAGTTCATTAGTAGAAGATTTGAAGCATTGTCGTAAAGAATGGGAGTCAAGCTGGAAGTGTTGATTCTAAGCGAGAGGAGCAGAGTGTTTCGCAATGTTCAGATATCTTCAACAGTCCGCGTTTGTTGTCGTTCTTGGATTGATGGTGTTGATGGTCAGTTGAATTGGTATTTTTTGGTCTTATGTTGTTCTCTGATGATATTGTTTTGTTGTGGTGTTATATTGTTCTCGGATGATATTTTTTTTTGTTTGTGGTTATGTTGTTCTCGGATGATATTGTTTTGTTTGAAGCTATGTATGTATTTTTTTGGTTTATTTTGCTACAGTTGTTTGTGTTTCTATTTATTAATATTGCATCATTCTACATTTAGTTTGCTTTTATGAAGTATCTTCGTGTTAAAAACGTAGTCAAACAAAGAAACACTTCAAACTTATGCTTAATAAAAGGATGTTGTAGCATAGTATTAGAAATTACAAAAGTGGATTGTTTGTAACAAAGTTCCACAAAGTACCTCTGGTGGAGTAGGTGATGTATCATAAGCTCTCTTGTTCATCACCTCGAATACTTGATATGTGTATGAACATGTAAGTACTCCAAAACCTCTTGGAATTGGACCACTTTTGGTTATCTTAAGAGGTAGTCCAAGTATGGAATTCTTTGCCTTTGGAACTGATGAGCTAGCCGGTTCATGTGGCACTAGAACTTGCGGGATATGTGGAGGTTGATTCATCAGTTGGTACTGGTTGAGAACTGCTCACAGTTGATGGAGTTTTTTCTCTTTGTTGGCTTTGTTGGCCGTTTTCGTACCTAAAATACAACATTAGAAGTATAGAATTTCAATATGAATTTTTAAGAAAACGACTTACCTCACTTGGACCTTTACGAGGTCAGCCTCTCCTGTTTTTTAGACATTGCACTACCACCTTCTCCTTCTTACAACCACTTTTGATATGTCTCAACTGTAGACAGTTGCTGCACCGTAATATGTTTCCATGTCTTGTAACCTTTCCAGGTTTTGTAAATCCATAAAGGGATCTTTTCTTTTCTGTTACGGAGCTTTGGTCTACCTCTTGGTTTCCGGAAGTCTGGAATTCTGATTGGTGTTTTTCTTGTCTTTTCAATAGACTCTCACCATTAATCGGCTTAATATTCTCAGCATATGTTTCTTTCATGACACTTGTATGGCACTAACCAGATGTGTTTGATAGGGTCATCTATGTTATCATCAAGCACATATATTGCATGCTTGCATGGTATACCTATCAAGCAAACAAAAGTTAACAAATTGGAAGGAAAGTTTACATGAAGCAAGTTTACAAGCAAGCAAGAGTTAATAAACCTACCCATTGAATCCCACCGCCTACAAGCTCATTAATGTGATGCAAGTCTAACCGTGTAGCTAAGATTGAACTCATTAACCTCATATAAGGTGGAAGAACTTTTTTATAGTTGTGCAATATTTGTTATCAACGCTTTATTTTTCTAACAGTGCCATATTGAATGGTGTTAGGATTGTACCACACTTCTCTGCTTTTAGAAATCTCGTTGCAATCCTTCTCATAGCTTGTCTTCTGATATCTTCTAACAAAGATATCAAAGGTTTTGATCTCGCTATTTTTATTGTCCTGTTAAAGATTTCGGACAGGTTGTTGTGGACATCATGGCAACGAGATTCAGTGGAGAAATATGCTCTACACCACTTCTTTGGTTCAATGGCTAGTAGTGAAGTATAAGCTGCAGGGTCATACGCTTCAACCATCCTTATCTTTCTCTTCATATTCACCAACATTGTAGCTGTAAGCAACTCCCCAAAATAAGTTCTTTTACTCAGACTAGAGAAAGATTTGTTTCAATTCCATATATATGTCGTGCACACATCTGATGCTCAGCATTCGGCAGTTCTGCTCCTACTGCAATTACAAGCCCCTTTTGCTTGTCGAAAATAATGGTGTACGTGTTGCATGTCCCCAATCCAAGGCCTGCCTTCAGCTTCTGTATAAACAATCCCCAAGTGTCTTTGTTTTTTCCTTTAACAACGGACCATGCAATAGGATACATCATATTATTTGCATCTCTACTAACAGCTGATAATAAATCTCCAGTCAACTCTCATTTCAAGAAACATTTGTCTAGTATAATAACTGGTCTACAACATCTCTTCCAAGTGTCACGAAATTCTTATAAGAATATGTAGAAGCTGTCAAATTGTGGGAAACCATTCACGTCTACGGTGTTCAACTTTATGATGATACCTGGATGTGTTCTTCGTAGCTCAGTGATATGTCCTGATATTTACCATTATTGTACCATGATATCAGCCCTATTTAGAGTCTATTATATGTGTTTGGAATATGTTTTAGAGTATTTCAGGTTCAGGTACGTTCTGGAGAACTTTGGTGATTCTGGAGCTTTTAGAGATGCAGAACTGCGGATATGCGTCATATTTTTAGCTATGGATGGAGACCTTCCCACGGTGCTATTGAGATTATCATTTGACAGAAGATAGAGCTTTGACTTAGCTTTCAAAAACAACAGGTTTTAGGTCCATCGGACGGTTAAATCTAAAGTTTTGCCCGATTTACTGAATCCTGGCCCTTTCTACCTCGCGAGAGGAAGCTGTCGAGAAGATGAATGAGTGTCGATCGACGGCACATCCTTGGTTTCGATCGACAGTGATCCCAGAAGACAAGCCCGACTTTTTTTTATGGTCGACTTAAGCCCATAAGCCATCACAAATTACCAAAATACCCATGGACGACCTAAACCCTATTTATATGTTTTCTAAGCCATTGTTGACGGCTACGCTTGAGGCGCTTTATTAAGCTTTATTCTATCTACTGTTCTAGGGTTAGGAGAGAAGGAGGAACTCATTCAGAGTCCTCCTGGAACTCCTTTGGTTCTTTATTTGATTTCTATTTTATATTTATTCGATTCATCTCTGATTTATGTGACAAAGATCATGTCTGCGTAGATCTCTTCTTAGGTTTAAGGTTTATTAATGGTATTGATGGATTAGCCAAACAATAGAATTGGTAGGGTGATTGTTAGATCTATTAATATAAATGCGTTTATTTCTTGTGTTCTAGAGTAGCTAACTAGAACCATGATCATACGATAGTTAGGCGCAAGCGAGAGCATGGTCTACTACCATAATTAATCCTTTTGAGCTAGGTTGTTAGAAAAAACGAGAGTTGATTTAGTTAATTTAGTGAACTTATCGAATTAGATCATAAAGCTTGACTCAAGAGACCATCGATCGACGCAGGATAATTTCCATCGATCGACGGTCATTCCGTGTCAACAAGCGAGAGCTGAGACATCGGACTTAGTCAATAGATTAGAGTCGCAGCGAGAGCTGGTCATCTTCTACATTTGATATCGATTTCTATGATTAATACCCTTAACTTCTATCCTCTATAATCCACTTTCCTGAAACCCTAGATCTAGCTATTTATTATTATTGTTAACTTACCAATTAATCAATTATATGCTATAGTTTATTTACTACTTATTAATCTATTTGCCTAGCTTAATCGCGACTGTATTGAGTTTATTGTGTGCCCACGCTCCCTGTGGATTCGATCCCTAAATACTACAATTTGACATCTCTTGACAAGAGTAGTTCGTAGGGTCAATTTGATAGAGTTTGCATTGAAATAAATAAAAACTCTCATGTCAAATTTTGTGCCATTGCCGGGGAGCAAGGATTCGCCATTAGACTCAATTTGTTTGACTTAGTCTAGGTAGTTTTCTATATTAGTTTACTTACATAAAAAAATTCTTATGTTTCAGGTACATACTAGTACCAGGAAGCAATGAGGAGAGGATTTTTAGGTTTTTCAAAAAGGAACTTGCTGATTCTCGCACGATCCATAAGTCTACGAGGGCAGTCGACACCCTCCAAGCAGTGATCGTTAGCAAAGAGAAGCGAGCATTGATCGACACCAATACTTCACCTTCGACCGATACTAAGATCATGACATCGTTCGACACCCACACTTCGCCGTCGACCGATACTACTTACGAGAAGATAGAGAAGGTCGATGTACTCATACTGAGAGCTGACAAGAATGGCATCTTACGAGACGAAAGAGGTTATGCGCACAAAAGTGCACGGCAATTGATTCATGCACAGGGGACTGCAATCCCTGATGCTACTGCAGTTACTGTGAATTCTGGGATTGAACGACAAAAGGCACTTCGAGACTACAACAAGCCTGAGGATTTCTACGCCAAAAGGTCTGCGATGCATTGTTCTGCACCACAAAGGAATGTCTTTGAGCTGAATCCTGCATATATCTCTCTTGTGGGGTCAGCATCCTTTTCATGGTCTTCCCCATGAATGTCCCACTAACCACCTTGAATCATTCAATGATTTAGCCTCAGCCATTAGGTGCAATGGAGTCTCTAAAGATTACTACTTCTGCAAACTATTCCCATACTCTTTTGTTGGAGAAAAACATGTTGGTTCAAGAGGTTTCCACCAGGATCTCTCACTACCTGGAATGACATCATGAACGCCTTCCTCACCAAGTTTCTCTATGATACAGAAGCAAATATGAAGATCGATATGGAAGCTATGCTGAGATATATGGTAAAGGAAGAAGAAGAAGATGGATATGAACAGCTGAGCTGAGTAGAAGAAGCCGATTTGAGTGATCTGACTTCAGCATCGATTGACACTAAGACTTCAATGTCGACCGACGTTAAGACCTCAACATTGATCGACACTAACCCATATTGTCGATCGACACCATTCTTGGATCTAAAGTAATTCGTGAAGCATTTGGATGAAGCACAACTTGAAGATTTGGGTCAGGACTCGAAGGAGAAGCTTAGTGACGATCAACACACTTCAAGAAGAGATCTGGAAAACTTCACCAAAAGATGGCATCGATCGACACCCACTGGAGATCATCGATCGACAGCTACCCAACTTCATCGATCGACACCCATTTGATGATATCGATCGACACCCATGGTTGGACGAACCGTATTACGTAATTGAACAAGAACCAGTTGGGAAGAGTATGCGTGAGTCAGAGACCTCACACCTTGCTGTCCCAGAACATCTACGACCACCTATCTGCACAGAAGAAGCTGCTGGTTTTTGTAAAAGAGTGAAGAGGGTACATGACCCTGTGAATTTTGTTGTTCCCTGCGCTATTTTAGAGGTCAAATTTCCTATTCCACCAGATGGAAGTGTGCATATGGATCTCTACGTTGAGATATTTGATGATCTTTCGCATACAGTTGTTTCTCAGAAAATATTGAAGTATGAAGGTGACCTTGACCAAAGACAATCGGTAGAAGCATCATTCGACACCATCATTGGTGGATCGATCGACACCACCATTGGAACATCAATCGACATCAAAACTAGAGTGTCGATCGACACTCATCACGGATCAGGGTAGAATGAGTTTGAAGTGTTTCATAATCTTTTTGATGGAGGCACCATGAGATTAGAAAAGTCTGGGGGAAAGAAGAGGAGGAATTGGAAGAACAGAAAAGGGATCAAGAAAGGTCCTCGGTTATCATTGATTCCCCACTTCTCAGATGGTGTCAGGAAATACAGATTGTGTAGCAAATGCTTCTTTCAGCCTTTTGGAAATCTTCGAGCACTCCTTATTGTTGAGATGATAGACAAAGGAGAAGAGTCTATGGAGGCTTTCACAAAAAGGGTGATGAAGCTGAAGATATTGGACATTGGGGAACTGTTTCGGAGCAAGTTCCCAATCTCATCCGATCTTAATCAAAGTTTCAAAACGTCAAGGTAAAGACTAAAAAAAAGCGCTGAGTGGGAGGCAACCCATTATTTAGTAAGTTTAATTAGATTTTATTTTTCATTTATTACTAATTTTCATATTTATTTATTTCAGGTTAAAAAAATATCAGAGGAAGATATATTGCGCAGAGCATCGATCGACACTTGATCACTGTCGATCGACGGAGCAAACCAAAGATCGATCGATCACCACTTAACTGTGTCGATCTACGGTCACCATCAGCAAGCAGGTATATTGTTTTTTCTTGTTAAACTTTGGTCCTTATGATTTATGGTCTTTCACCAATATTAGACTGTATAACACTGTTGATAGTGTTTTTTAAGTCTGAGGGAGGTATTACTGATATTCTGCTCTATTTTGAGTATATTTTCCATAATTATAAAAAAGGAATAGAGTAGAAACTTCCAGGTGTACCATCGATTGACACTAAAGAATAAACATCCATCTACCATCGGTCGACAACATCCATCTGCCATCGATCGACACTCTTTTACAGAGTCTGGTATCGAGTTTCTCTCTTAAGCTATTTACTTATGATTTGTTTTTTCCTAACCAATCCATGACGGATTACACTGGGAAAGTGTAATTTAAGTCTGGGGGAGGTTCGCTAACGCTATTTATTTGTTTTTGAGTTTTATTTATTATATAAGTTTTCAAAAAGTTTTATTGAGTCAATAAAGAGACTATGATCAAGATTTATTATTAACTAACCACAATTTAGCACTATTCTTAGAAGGTTGTTTGCAGAGTTAACTAGAGATACTAAAGTGAATCATCCTGCCACTATAATCACACTTGCTTAGAAAGTTTGAAGGAACCAAAGCTGATTTCCAACACTAATCCTGAAATTATTTGCTTGCTTTGGGATTTGGTATACACTAGATCAGATTCCTTTTGCAAGTGTGGGAAGGTAAAAGTTTGTGTGTTTGTGGTTTCACTCTCTTTCCCCTTCAGATTAAAAATAGGAATCGAACAGGATTTGGTGGCTACAACCATTAAAGCTTGATTCATATGATCCTAGAAAGATATAAAGGTTAAAAGAAGTGAACAGGGATCTGGTGGATATAACCATTAAAGCTTGATTTATGGAAGCCTATCCAAATATCTCAGTCAATTAAAAAATAAAATGTTACCCACAAAAGAAGGGAGACATTGACTGAGAAGAAGTGAGAAGAGAGAGAGAGGAAAGAAATTAGAGAAGAATACATGTGTATTCAGATTCCTGCAGATGTAAGAGTCCAGATATCCTTTAATTGATACTCCCAAGGTAAAGCCTGCAGTTTTATTTTATGCAAATAAATGAAATCAGTAGAGGGGCGAGTTAGACTAGTATTCGTTAAGTTGTTGGTAGAATAGATTTGGTTGTTACACTAGGATAAGGTATATAAAGTTTCTCTGTGATTGACTTGATAGGATGTGATTGCAACAAAGTAGGGTGACTGTGACACCCCCGATCTGGTCTAACTACAAGTTGACTCGACCAGCCGTGCAACAATCAAACAAGACCATGCACAGCCAACCACTAGTAACTTAAACCAAAATGAGAAGCCACAATGTGTACCTCAACGATTAACTCGAAGTTCCCGGAATAGATCCAGGTACCTTCGGACAATCGCCTAAGCACACATATCCTATTAGGTACAACCCGAGGCTTTTCAACCCGACTAAGTAATACCAAATAGTTAGGTCATCCAGACAACTACTAATATAATATGGAACTCGTACTTAAAGAAACATTCTTTAATACATTATATAATATTATTTCAAAAGCATAATATTAGTGATTAACCTCGAGGTTTTTGGTCAACAAACTTTATACATAGGATATATCAAAACTACTTTGCAAGGATAATAAAACTACTGCTGGCTAATGTTGTTCCTTCTCGTCCTATAGTAAAGGTCTCCCGCCTACTAGTTACATGCATCACAAATGAGTCATGAGTAACTAGTTTACTCAGTGAGTCTAATCCCGCACCCCCAACACATATTAATAGTATCTCGAGCAGTCGACACCATTTGAATGCAGTGGAAATATATTCCATAATTATTATATATATAAGGCCTATCATTCCATCGATGTGAATCATATCTTAAACATCACCTCCATGTCACCCGCCATTCACTCATATATAAATACAAATATATATTAGACCCGATAAACCATAAAGGCGAACCGAGCCTAGTGACTTAGCATTACCATCATCCTCGAACGTCCTTATGAACATTCCAGACTGCATCGTCATGCAGGACACGGCCTCCAGGGTGCTACCCCATCACTACAAGAAAGCAGTTAATTAACTACGAAATTTAACGAGGACAAACAGACCTCGTAAATTTACGTGCCTCTTACGAGGATTTTACGAGGAAAGTCCTGAAACTCGTAGAATCCTCGTGAATAAACGAGAAACAGGTTTCCTCGTAAAATCGACATTAAGAGTATATTGCGTGGCATAGTGAGTTTCCTCGTAAACTTCTCATTAGTCTTACGTGGACTTTACGAGGAAACAGTCTACCGAGAAAACAACGAGGCCTACTGCTTTTTAGTTGTAAATGTGTTTATTTTGGGTGCATACCTACCAACTTTCCTCGTAAATTCGAGGTAAAAAGTCATCTACAAATTCCAAAAATTTCTATAAATATGTTGTTTGATTTTCAAATGAAAAACACCCCAAAAATTGAAAACGTGAAAGAGAGAAACGATTGAAAACGTGAAAGGAAAAAAATGTCCGGAGATGGAAATATTTTCGAGTTGGGGAGGTGGATGTATACACATATAGATGGTAACGGGAGAGTGACGAAAGAATATCTCGAAGGTCTGGAGACATTTATGCATCAAGCAGATTCTACATCGCTCACGGAAGAAAGCGGTAAGATGTTTTGTCCTTGTCGGAAATGCAACAATTCAAAATTAAGCACTCGAGAAAATGTTTGGAAGCATTTAGTAAATAGAGGTTTCACGCCACATTACTATATTTGGTTTCAACTTGGAGAAGGTTATAGTAATTGTGGGAATGAAGCTACCAGTAGTAATAGCAATTTTCAGGTTGAACCCGCGGTTGATCATTTGCATAATGAAAATAGTTACCATCAGGAGGAACAGATGGTAGATTATGATAGGGTTCATGATATGGTAGGTGATGTATTTGTAGCTCATGATGAAGCTCATGAAGAACCTAACATAGATGCAAAAAAGTTTTATGAAATGTTAGATGCTGCGAATCAACCAATTTACAGTGATTGTAGAGAAGGTCTCTCTAAATTGTCGTTGGCTGCTAGAATGATGAATACTAAAACCGATAACAATCTACATGAAAATTGCATGGATGCTTGGGCAGACTTGTTTAAAGAGTATTTGCCGAGAAGACAATGTGTCTGCTGATTCTTATTATGCGATTGAGAAATTGGTTTATAGTCTTGGGTTGCCTTCGGAGATGATAGACGTTTGCATCGAAAATTGCATGATTTACTGGGGAGATGATGAGAAGTTAGAAGAATGTCGATTCTGCAAGAAGCCACGATTCAAACCACAAGAACGAGGGCGTAATAAGGTACCTTACCAAAGGATGTGGTACCTACCACTTACAGACATATTGAAAAGATTGTACCAATCTGAGGAGACTGCCAGAGGGAAGATATGGCATGCCGAGCATACTCAGACGGAGGGTGAGATGACTCATCCATCAGATGCAAGAGCTTGAAACATTTTAACAATGTACATCCAGATTTTGCTAGCAATAGCCGGAATGTGTATCTTGGATTATGCACAAATGGATTTAGTTTATTTGGAATGTCAGGCAGACAATATTCATTGTGACCAGTCTTTCTTACGCCATACAACCTGCCACCAGAGATGTGCATGCGACGAGAGTTTCTATTCATGACCACATTAATATCTGGTCCGAAGCATCCAAGAAGATCTCTCGATGTTTTTCTACAACCACTGATAAAAGAGTTGAGAGATTTGTGGTCAACAGGGGTGAGAACGTATGATTGTTCAACGAAAACTAATTTTACGATGCGAGCGATGCTTCTGTGGACGATAAGTGACTTTCATGCATATGCGATGTTGTCTGGATGGACTACACTTGGGAGATTATCTTGTCCATATTGTAATGGAATGACAGATGCATTTCAATTGAAGAATGGAAGGAAGACAAGTTGGTTCGATTGTCACCGTCGATTTCTTCCCATTCACCATCCGTATAAAAGAAACAAGACATTGTTCAGACACAAAAAGGTTGTGAGAGACACTCCTCCTCCATATTTAACTGGAGAACAAATCGAAGCGCAAATCGATTACTACGGTGCTCTAGAAACCGTTCCTCGTGGTGGTAATTGGCATGTTCCCAGTAATATTCATGATTATTACGGAGTTTAACACAACTGGCACAAAAAGAGTATATTTTGGGAATTGCCATATTGGAAGAATCTTCTTTTACGTCACAACCTCGATGTGATGCATATAGAGAAGATTTTTTTTGAGAACATCCTGAACACAATATTGAATGTCCCTGGAAAGACGAAAGATAACATTTCCACGTAACTTCCTAGTAAAAAGAAAACGCGGGCCTGGTTAATTCTACGTAACAAAGTTTCCTCGTAAACTCCACGTAAACTAAAAACGCGGGCCTGGTTATTTCTTCGTAAATTCCTCGTGGAAGTGGCCTGGTTATTTCCTCGTAAAGCAAAACACGGGTCTGGTTATTTCCTTGGTAATTTTACGTGGGCTTTTACGAGGAAATAAACACGGGCCTGGTTGTTTATTTCCTCCTAAAGCCCACGTAAATTTACGAGGAAATATAATTACCTATATAAACTCAAGCCACCACATTTCTCTCATTCGTAGCAAGTTCCTCTCTATCTCCTCTTAAGGTATTCCTCTCTACTCCCTCTCTAGATAGTTTAGGTAATTAGTTTAGGTGGTTAGTTTAGAGAATTTAGTTTATTTGGTGGTTAGTATATATATTTATGTTTTTAGTTGATTAGTAATATATTTATGTTTTTTATTAATACATTGAATTAATTTTTTTTGTAGATGGTTAGAGCTAATAAGCTTAAGAAAGCGACGACTCATTACAGAGACATGTTTACCGTGCCTAGTACTCATATAGGCGCATCATCTTCATCTCCGGGTTCGGTTCCGGAGACTGTCCCCGAGACTCAGTCTTTTCAGAGTGTCTCGCAGTCGCCTCCTCCTCCTCCTCCTCCTCCTCCTCCTCCTCCTCCTCCTCCTCCTCCTCCTCCTCCTCCTCCTCCTCCTGATGTGGCCGAAGTTCATCGCGATTTGCTCGTGCCGCCGACGGCTCCTTATGCTACGTACACCATCGAGGACCTTCTTGCTCAGTCAGGCAGGGAAGGTTTAACAGTCCTAGACCCCAACCGAAAGGAAGGCGCTTACTGCTACGTTTCATGGTTACATATATTTTTATTTATAACAACATTCAAATATTTAATAATTTTAATTTATTTTTGTTTTATTCAGGTTTGGGGCCGATAGTCATGTCGCTCAGACCGTAACCGAGGTGATCAAGGGTTACTTTCCCGCCGCACATCCGAACTGGAAAACGACGCCGAACCACGTCTGAAAGACGTGGTTCAAAAAGTTCGCGATACATGACTATTAATTTTATTCTTTTATTATTACGATTTTTAAAATATTTTAAGACTAATGTGAATATTTTTAATTTGGTTTACAGCAAAAATGGCGTTGGTCCATAGGAGTGAACGAGGACGTGAAGGAAGCTTTTGTCAAAAAGGCAAAAGAGCGATTGTTGGACACGGTGTCTAACTGGAAGGACGATTATTTGGTTGACGGTTATGAGCACGGGAAGCCCGCTGAGATCACAACGGAGGTGTGGGATGGGCTTTCATACGTTATTGGAACTTGCCATCCTCGATCAGAGTCTCCAACAGCTGCTCCTCTTCCCGTCTGATGAGAGACGAGCATGGCAACTTGCCCATGCTTCACTCTTCAGGTCAGACACCACACGCCGGTGTCCGTCTACAGATGGTAAATATTTAAATTAATTAATTTTTTATTATATCTTTTTAATTGATTAATTATTTTTAAAAATATTTTAGGCTAAGAGACGGGAGTTCTACCATCTCTTAAGGAACTTTACGAGAGGACCCACAAGAACAAGGCTTGGAAATTTGTAGATCCTAGATCCGAGCAAATCTACAACGACGTTGTTGCTCGGGTTGAAGAGCGCCAAACCCAGCTGACCCAGCAGTCCACCGATGGGACACCCATTATATTATCAACAGGTCAAGTGGATGAGATTTACGAGGAGGTAAAATTGTTTTATTATTATTCATTTAATATCTTTTTTTTGTTATTGCCTAACATTAATTTTTATTTTTTTTGAAGGTTGTCCCTAAGAAAAAGGGACGTAGATTGGGGATTGGTTCCGCTAATGATGTCCCAAGTGCGACATCGTCTTTATGCTCAGCGACGGGAAGATGAGACTGCTCAGCTGCGTGTGGAGTTGCACGCGACGCAAGCTCAAATGGGTTCACTCGAGAGTTTCTTGGACGTTCTAGCGGCTGGAAATCTGCAATTGGAGCTAGTGTTAGTAGCGAGACGGAGATAATTGGGCATTCCATACCCAGACCTCCAGAACGAGATGGACATAAGGAACGACGACTCTAAGAACCCATAGATCTTTTGTTGTAATATAAATTGTATAAAACTTAAATATTTATAAATTTTTTCGTTCTATTTTATTAGTTATTTCAATAAAAAAATGTTTTTAATATTTTATAAAATTATCATTGCAGGGAAAAATAAGTTTCGAAGTTAATTACACGTTAACTCTACGAGGAATTAACTACGGAATGTACCATGGGATTTACGTGGAAAGGTTTACGTGGATGTTACGACGAAATCTAATGAGGGACTTACAAGGACGAGGTTACGTGGATTTAACGAGGAAAGAATAATGAGTATTTTACGAGGAAACCTTTACGTGTATTTAGCGAGGAAAAGTAAGCGTATATTGTGCGTGAAATGTTGCGTGTCTTTTACGAGGAAATGTAGGATCGACTTTACGAGAAAACGTTTTCTCGTAACTTTACGTGGATTTAGCGAGGAAACTGTCTTTACGACGAACGTGGCACCAGGTTTACCCTTTCGTGGCTATTTCCTCGTAAACCCTCTTTTACGAGGAAATAGCCACGAAACCGGCCCTCGCTAAGTATTTGTTTTCTTGTAATGCATCATCGTGTCTTCATGACCTTGTTCCATTCGCAGAACCAAGTCACGGTAATGCGGGGACTTTAGGGGGAGTGAATATGATAAGACTTCACATGATTCATACTCATATACTTAATAATATACTTATATATTAGTACTTGAGAACAAGTACTAAGGCTCGGGATAAACCTCAAAAAATAATTCATAATATTTATTAAGTGTATATAATATGTAAACACTTCGCAGTTTAATATAGTTCAGGAGACTTACTTATGTATCATCCATAATCATTTATTTTACTCAAGCAACCCTCATTCATAACTCACATCTATCTAGATTCACCTTTGATTATATGAGATTGGCTAACAAAGACTAGACTCGAGCTCAAGCTAATCACACTACACTTCACTTCTGATTCAAAACATCCAATAAGAAGGATCCGGTTGATCCCACCACTGACTTAAAACAACGCAGTTCGGTACACAAGATCATTAATCCAGCTGTTCGGTTTCGAAGAAGAACTGAAGTCAAATCTTATCAGCTCGCTTCAGGACAAATCTTAGCAGTTAAGATCAACTCAGACTAGATAAGGATATGACAATTTCATACCATAGACAGCTCGTCTCAGATCAGTACTAGAAAATATCAAATTGAGTTCAGTTCGGTTTAATTCTAGTCGATTCATAACAACTTAGCTAGTGGTTCCATGAGGTTGATTCAAACTGAAACTAAACAAGTCTGAAACTTACAAAGCCTTTGACAAATGATCCGTGTAGTAGCTTATCCTATCACCATCCGGTTCTATTCAGACTGATCATACAACAAGGGCGAAGGCCTTACCGGCTTTACTTCAGTGATGGTTGAACTTGGTAGCTCACACTCTTCATGCTAAGATCACATCCTGACCTTCAAACAAAGCGATCAAGATTCGGTTCAACTCAGGACAGAACAGAGCATAACTTAGGGTTTACATCAGACATGAAGCTTCCTTAAAACTGATATGATTAAACTGATTCGAACAAACTGATTTAAGGTCTTACTGGTTCTATAATCAAGACTGATAAGGTGTGGACTGATCTCACGGATCTCCTAGACCAGATACATTTTTTCCAAACACCAGAGTCACTGATTCAAAGCACAATAAGGTTGGAAAGGGTCTTCCATGCTCAGATCTCTCTTCTGATTTTTCTCTGAATTTTTCTCTTATTTTTTGTCACAGATTTTTCTATCTTCTTTCTCTCTTTCTCTTTAAACTTTTCTGTCTGGTTTTTGCTCTCTGTTCAGAACGTGTAGAGGAGAGAAGAAGATGTTTTATAGCATATGAAGTTGCTTCAGCTGAGGGTTTACTTAACACAAAGCAGGGCTGAGAGTGGACAGGTGGAGAGCTGCTTCATCACTCCCAGCAGCCAAGCTGCTTTCCTTTCCTTCACATGAAGAAAGCTTAACTCAGTCATGTGCTTCTCACATGTTCTGGTCCAGCAAGGAAGCAAGCAAGCAAGCAAGCAGACAGGCAGCTTGTGACAACCACCTGATCATTTAAATGGAGAAAACAGGCAGGTTGGTGAAAGGAACAAGACGGTTCAAAAACCATTCATGATGCTGGTTGATAATCTTTGACAGTTTTTGACTAAAAATTTTCTCGACCTTTGAATCTCATCCTGCTTCGGCTATACTCGTCCAGCTTGAATAAAATTCGACCAACATAATTAATACTCGAGCAGAACTATTAAGAGAAGTCCTTTCAACCACATGACAGTCCCGTCGTAATATTAATTCATCGGGTCGATTTTATTTTTAAACCTGATCGACCAACCACGAACTAGTCGAGCGGAACTTTTCTCGACCAAAATTCATTGGCTCATGAGGGTTATTACAGTGAAAGTTATACTTAGACATTATGTGAGTCTCCCGCTTTTCAAACATTTTCCACATGCTTGTTTGCTTGAGGACAAACAAAAGGTTAAGTCTGGGGGAGTTGATAGGCCTGATATTTACCACTATTGTGTCATGATATCAGCCCTATTTAGAGTCTATTATATGGGTTTGGAGTATGTTTTAGAGTATTTCCAGGTTCATGTACGTTCTAGAGAACTTTGGTGATTCTGGAGCTTTTAGAGATGCAGAACGGCACAGATGCGTCAGATGTTTAGCTATAGATGGAGACCTTTCCACAGTGAGATTGAGCTGATCGTTTTACAGAAGATATAGATTTGAGTTAGCTTTCAAATGCCACATTTTTGAGGTCCATCGGACGGTTATATCTAAAGTTATGCTCGATTTATTGAATCCTAGTCTATCTGCCTCGCGAGAGGAAGTTGTCGAGAAGATGAATGAGTGTCGATCGACGGCACAGCCTTGGTTTCGATCGAAGGTGATCCCAGAAGACAGACCCGACTTTTTATGGCCGAATTAAGCCCAGAAGCCATCACAAATTACCCAAATACCCATGGACGACCTAAAACCCTCTTTATATGTTTTCTAAGCCATTGTTGACGGCTACGCTTGAAGCACTTTACCAAGCTTTATTCTATCTATTGTTATAGGGTTAGGAGAGAAGGGAGGAACTCCTTCAGAGTTCTCCTGGAACTCCTTTGGTTCTTTATTTGATATATATATATATATAAATATATATATTCTATTCATCTATGATTTCTGTGAAAAAGATCATGTCAGAGTAGATCTCTTTCTAAGTTTATGGTTTATTAATGGTATTGATGAATTAGCTAAACAATAGAATTGCTAGGGTGATTATTAGATCTATCAATAGAATTGTGTTTATTGCTTATGTGCTAGAGTAGCTAACTAGAACCTTGATCATACGATAGTTAGGCGCAAGCGAGAGCATGGTCTACTACCATAATTAATCTTGTTGAGCCAGGTTGCTAGAAACAAACGAGAGTTGATTTAGTTAATTTAGTGAACTTATCGAATTAGGTCATAAAGCTTGACTCAAGAGACCATCGATCGACGCCATCGATCAATGGTCATTCCGTGTCAACAAGCGAGAGCTGAGACATCAGACTTAGTCAATAGATTAGACTCGCAGCTAGAGCTGGTCTTCTTTTACATTAGATATCGAGTTTTATGATTAATACCCTTATCTTTATCCTCTATAATCCACTTGCATGAAACCCTATATCTAGCTATTTATTATTATTGTTTACTTACCAATCAATCAATTATCTGCTATAGTTTATTTACTGCTTATTAATCTATTTTCCTAGCTTAATCGCGATTGTATTGAGTTTATTGTGTGTCCACACTCCCTGTAGATTCGATCCCGAAATAATACAATTTGACCTTTCGTAGCAAGAGTAGTTCGTAGGGTTAATTTGATAGCGTTTTCATTGAAATACATAAAAAAACCTCATGTCACTCAACCTCATATTCCCACAATTTTCCAAATTGTATCGACTTTAATTCAAGGATCGAGTTTAATGCAATTCGTCTTCCTCTGTAACACTTTGAAACAGGTAGCACAATGCTATAACTTTCTTTTATGATGTCTTTAATATCTGATGCTTGCGTGTTCACATTCCTTCTTAGCTCCTCTCTGAAGAGTCCTGCAATAAATCTTTGTTTAAGCATTGAGACGTGGCTTGTTTATGGTTATATTGTTATGACACACTTTGACCATCCATTTTTTGAGAGGGACCTCAACTGAAGAGAAAACTCACCAAAGAATATTCTCCACACAACAATCCGCAGCTATTATATTCACTACAGACTTCGCCATTTTAATATCATATTGTGTGTTCAGAGAGTATCTAAGCAATTGATCCTTAAACTCTAATCCACTATCAAACTTTTGAAACAACCATATGTAGGGCTCTTTATCCAAACACCCATGGAACTTGGCTTCACCTGTACGCCTTCCTTTACACATCCACTGATCCCTTTCTTCTTCTGACTCCAGTGGCGTATCAGGATATTTCACATCCCTAGACTTATCTTCTTCATCGCTTTCAGCTGCTTCCCTTGCTTCTTCTCCATTTTCTCATTTCCTCTCATTTCAGATGCCTTAAAATCTGCAGTTGTCTTAGAGCCTTCCTCAAATACAGTCTTAAACCTGTGGTCATTAGCAACATCTCCTGCGTCTAAGACAACATCTTCTATATCATCATTCTGATTTGCATTCAATTTTCTTATTTCTCAGGCGATGGTTGTTCATCCTCAGATTTCCCACCTTCATCTTCTTCTCTCGGCCTATCTACAAATTCCTCACCACTCTCATATCCATCAACATCTCCCTCAGCATTTTCCCTTTCATCTTCATGTTGGTTACTAATTAGATAACCGGGGTTAATGGGCGAATGATCTGAGAAGTCATGTTCCAAGAAGATATCAACTTCACCACTTTGTTTCCCTACTGCTTGTAGCTCAACTTATCATCATTCATTGTGTCAAAGACATACTTGATATCCTTCATCTCCACTCGTGGAAGTTTGTACCAAATCAATGCTAATGGTGAGCTTTAAAGTGCTAATGGTTGTCACCTTCGAGGTTTTTTATGCGATTTTCCAATTAATAATATATTATGACTTAACCTCGTGATATATGAATATCTTGTTTAGTGTGAAAATCATGTTGTATGCTATAGCTTGGCAATTAAACCAAGCTATATGATTTCTTGTGTTTAGATTTATGTGTTATGATAATCAATTTTAGTATTAATAATACGTATTATGTTTTGATGAGTTTTCTCACTAAGTAATTTATTAACACTCCCCTTTTCAATATGTTTCGGTGCACTTAAAGTAAAGGTGCAAGTCTTAAGGTTTATAGGAGTCGGAACAGGTGTTATACAGGAACCACGATATCTCCACCAATTAGTCATCTTTATGTAAGTAAGGAATGAAATGTGGTTGGACCTGTTACTACTGCTAATGTGGATGACTTAATTGCCTTAGCTACTATTACGGAACTTGAGAACATGTACGTTTTCTTGCATTTATTTGTATTATTGAGTCTCCGACTATGGATTCTACTAGCGCATTTCCATTCTCTTATACTTCGACCACTCCAACACCACTTACGGTCCAAGAGAATTTAGTGAAATAGCTGAGCCGGTTTTATGTTAAACAAGTTTGCTTCACTATTTTTGGAAGGAGAAGAAGAAGATAAAATGTGCTCTTTATACTTGAATTTGATGGATCTATGATATCTTTACAAAAAAGATTTCTTCAAGAAAACTGGTTAATCCATCAGCAAAGGCGAGGGAGATGCACATATAGTTCATGGTCATGGATGAGGAAATTGTGGTCGAGGAAATCACAGATATGGAAGCGGCTAGGTGTATTTTATTCTACTACTTAAATCATTCAAAACTAATGATTCATTTATTTTTGATATTTTTTGTATGATTCACTTGCTTTGCAATAGCTTGTTGATTTCGGTCATGGCTTATAACAATTTTAATAATAATAACTAAAAAATGTAAAGTTAAAAAATTAATATTATGCCGACTTCTAGGTGATTGTGAATATCCTTATTTGAGTTAGATCCATTTATTTATATTTTATTTATTCTCTTTTCATTTACTTCGGTATATCTCCTTTGAACGATTCTTAGTTTAGTGGGTAATCCATCTCTAATAATATTTAATGTGGAAACACTGTATCCTAGCGGTTAAGGTTTAAAGACTTCAACATCTAGGTCTGGCGTTTGAATCCTAAACAATGCAATTTCTAGCAGAATCTAGGATGCGAAAACTTATCGGAGGTTCCAGAGTACTGCAGCTAGAACCGCTCGTTGTGGTCATGTGTTGCGGAGAGAATGTCTATTAAGGGGTTGTCGTCCATCCAAAATTGTCCGTCAATCCAAATGTTTCGGGGAGAGCTTCATCATAAACATTATCTTTGAAGTTCTTTATCAACATTGCAAATGTTACAAGTAGTTAGATCATCATATGCAATAAAATTATGAATTATATTATTATGTAATTGTCACCAGCATTAAAAGCAATATTAATACAGATTGCATTGCAATAACAAACAAAATTATTTTCGTAAATTTAATGAAAATGATGTTTTTGTGTGAGAAAATGGAAGTTTGCTTAAGTTCGTTACACATTCTCAAATGCCACTACTATTCTTCTTCTTTCTTTGAAGTGTTCTGTGTTTTTTTTACAAAATTGATATGGGAAAGAATAACATATTCCAATTTTCCATATACAGTTGTTTATTCTCAAAATGAAAATGTAAAATTTTATTACAACCCAAATAAATAGATGTGCACATGGAAAAGTGTGGTCGGGCATGTTTGTTTCACCATCCAAATGAGTCATCCGGATGGAAATGAGAGTTTTGTTTATTTAGCCACTAAAAGTAGAACCCATCTTGATGGCACATCTGAATGAATTCAAAATTTAAGCTTAATTTTAAAATCCATCCAGCTCAACCAATTTGGACCATCTGGATGGAGATTGTTCTGTCAAATGGTATAATGTCTATTATACCCCTTATACATTTAACAAATTATAAAATTAAATATAATATCATTTTTCACTCAAGAAAAATAACAAAAACCATATTTTCCCACTAAAATAAAAAATATATTTTTCCACTAAAAAAACAAAATTCTCGCCAAAAAAATTACATTTTCTGCAAAATAGCAAAAACGCATTTCCCGTAAAAAGCGTAAAAAACACATTTTCCCGCCAAGATCTCAAAAACACATTTTTCCACAAAAACGCGTTTTCCACCAAAAAGGCAAACATGTTTTCTCGCCAAAACCACAAAACACGTTTTCCCGCCAAAACCGCAAAAACGTGTTTTCTCGCCAAAACCGTAAAACATGTTTTCCGCCAAAACCGCAAAAACTGTGTTTCTCACCAAAAACACAAAAACGCATTTTCCCAACAAAAACGTAAAAACATGTTTTCTCGCCAAAATCGTAAAATGCATTTTTTCGCAAAAACATGTTTTTCCATCAAAACCATAAAACGCGTTTTTACCACCAAACCGTAAAAATGCGTTTTCTTGTCAAACCGCAAAAACTAAAATGTTTTAGATAATCTCAGGTTTGATGATAGTTTAGAGAGATTAGAAAAATGACTTAACCAAAGAACAAGTCTAAAATGTAATCATGATCAAGAGTCTAAGAGAGGATTATAAAATGTCTACTTATTCATTAAGATGAGATTACAAATTTATAGAGTAGAGGTTACAAGTAATCAAAGGATGGAACATGTGGTCTAGGAGAGGTAGGGGAGCGCCTAATTTGAATTATAGGAAAGGAGAGCTACTCAAGTGGTATCTAGCATATTTGACTAGATGCTGGTTATTTTCCAGCTGTTCCAACCTGTCAAGGCCTATCCTCTCTTCCTTTCCCATGGATGGATAAGGGTAAATACCCAAGGTAAGCGCATGGTAACTCCTTCCTTTACCTGGATGATCTTTTTACTATTTTACTGTCCCAACCATTCTTCTCTCATTCTTTAATCCCTTAACCCCAAATATGTACCTTCAACTTAACACTCCCCCTCAAACTTGACCATGTGGAACAAGTCAAGCTTGGAATGCTATGAGATCTTCCTCATTAAAATCTCACCAATGAAAACCCATTGGGTTAAAACCTTGACGAGGGAAAAAAGAGTAAAGACCCCATAGCGAGGGAATTATCTAATCTTAGTTAGATCAATGAGTCTCAATCGGATGTGGATGTGGATGGACTCCATTGTCTTATGTCTTGTAGCTTTAGTAAACACATCAGCTAGCTGATCCTCACTTCTAGTGTAGCATGGCAGTGTGACTTCTTCTACAATCATCTGCCTTACCTTATGGCAATCAACCTCAATATGTTTAGTCCTCTCATGAACACCGAGTTGGAAGAAATGTGTATGGAAGCTTGGTTGTCACAATGCATAACCATAGGGGTCGCTTGATCAATCTCCAAATGCTTCAGTATTCCCTTGATCCAAACCAACTCGTTTGGCAACTTCAACATTGCCTTATACCCGGCTTCTGCACTAGAACATGAGATCACCTTCTGCTTCTTGCTCTTCCATGTAACTAGGTTTCCACCAATGAAAGTACAATAGCCAGTAGTAGATTTCCTATCAGCTCTATCACCAGTCCAATCCGCATCACAGTAACCAACAACTTCAGTGTTCCCATTGCACCCCATCCAGATACCTTAAACTGGTGATCCATTTAGATACATCAAGATCCTTTCCACCACGCGCCAAAGTTGCTCCTTTGGGAGTTTCATATGTTGGCTCACCTGATTCACAGCAAAGCATATATGAAGTCGTGTAATAGTTAAGTATATTAACTTACCAACAAGCTTCCTATAGATCTTAGGATCATGGAATGGCTTGCTATCTTCAATATCCCCTCACGTGGGACCTTGTATCCATCTTCCAAGGGAATCTTGGCTGTCTTTCCTCCATCTTTCCCTGCATCTTTCAAAAGATCAAGTGTATACTTTCTTTGGGACATGAACAATCCTTCCTTGGATCTACATATCTCAATTCCAAGAAAGTATTTCATCTCTCCCAAGTCTTTGATTTCAAATACTGACTTTAGAAACTCCTTGGTCGAATTGATACCATTTTGATCACTTCCAGTGATAATAATATCATCAACATACACAAGGAGGACAACAATACCTGAGGGAGTTGTGAGAGTGAAGAGGGTGTGATCGAGTTCTGATTTCTTAAACCCCTTACCCATTCAAAGTTGTGCTTAACTTATTGTACCAAGCTCTTGGTGACTATTTAAAGCCATAGATAGCCTTCCTTAGTCTCAACACATTTCCCTTCTTGAGAAAGTTCTACAAACCAGGTGGAGGATACATGTAAACTTCATCTTCAAGCTCTCCTTACAAGAAGGCATTCTTCACATTCATCTGCCAAAGCACCATTCCAGGTTCACTGCCTAGGACACATTGTTCTGATTGTGTGGAGTTTAGCCACTGGTGCAAAAGTATCAATGTAATCATCTCCATACGTTTGGGTGAACCCTCTTGCAACTAGTGCAAGATATTTGATTGTGAAGATCCATCTACTTGGCACAGCCTTTTTTCCTCTTGGTAATTCACTCTCATACCAAGTGTCATTCTTGATCATAGCATTGGCTTCATCCCCTACTGATTCTATCCATGCCTATCCATCATAGCTTCTTCATATGATCTAGGAATGTTATATTCATCTAGACTGGTCATGAAGGCGCAATGCTCTTCAGGGTACTTAGCAAATGATCAACATAACTTTAGAGGGATGTTCCACAGCTTGTGCATTGTAATAAGTCTCGTACCAAATGAGCTTGGCAGTTACGTCCCAATCTTGCACTTCTTCTCAAACCAGGCTGCTCCACTTCTTGTCCTTGATCATCCACATGGTTTCAGCAACCCCATCTTTTTTTGTAGAGTACCTCATGCGGGAAGAATCCATTTCGTTGGTTCATATGGTTCACCCGGCCCTTGGTCGATCTGATCTACCTAGCTGTCTTGGTCGATCTGGTTCACCCAGTTTTCTGGTCGATCGGTCGATCTGGTTCACCCGACTGTCTCGGTCGATCTATTCACCCGGGTCATCTAAATCTTTTTGTTTTTCTCCAGCATCATTTCCAGCCTCGTTCCTCATTTCTTCTTGTTGTTTTTCACTTTCACTTTGATCATGGAAGTCTACCTGACTAGGTCTAGGTTCGTCAATGCCCCCCCCCCCCCCCCCCCTCATGGTCGAGGTGGGGTGATTGTGGTGCACCCGTCCGTCTTGGAGGTTCATTCTTTGGTTCTTCAGTAACACCAATACCAAGTCTTTCTAGGATCATTCTCAGATTAGCTGCTCTATCTGATTCTTGGGATAACTCCTCCAAGTCTGTCCACTTCTTTTCTTCATAGTAACCTTTTGTTTCCACAAATTTCACCTCTCTTGAAACTAACACGCTTATACTCACTGTATCATAGCATTTATACCCCTTCTACGTAGTTGAATACCCAATAAACATAGCCTTGACACACTTGGCTTCAAGCTTGTTCCCTAGTTCACTAGGGACTAGCACAAAATAAAGGCACCTAAACACCCGGAGATAATCCAATGGAGGTTTGTATTTGTTCAAGACCTCAAAAGGGGACTGGTCTTGGATAACCTTGGTGGGAATACGGTTGATCAAGTAACATGCAGATGCCACTGCATCACTCTAGAACCGTTTTGGGACATTGGAGTGAAACATCATTGACCGTGCCACCTCCATAAGGTGTCGATTCTTCCTCCTCAGCCACACCATTTTGTTGAGGAGTGTAAGGGCAACTTGTTTGATGTAGGCTTCCATGTTGAGAAAGATGTTGTTTGAAAGCATGGCTTGTATACTCCCCACCATTATCTGATCTAAAAATTTAAGCTTAGCATTGTGATGGTTAGTCACATAAGCTTGAAAACTCTTAAATGCATCAAGAACCCTATCCTTAGATGGCATCAAAGTTATCCAGGTGTATTTAGATTTTTCATCAATGAATGCCACATAATACTTATAATTATCCCTAGACAAGCAAGGTGCAGTCCATACATCTGAATGAACTAAATCAAAGCATTTATCATAAGTAGTACTAGATGTTGGAAAAAAAGTCTTCTAATGCTTGCCGAAAATGCAAGTTTCACACTCATTATTTTTAAACACAACACCTAGAAACATCAATTTCAAAGCTCTAACATGAGGATGACCTAGTCTAGCATGCCACAGGGCATCATTATTGAACATAGAAGCAGAAGTAAATGAGTAGACATAATCAGGAACATGAGTAAGATCTTCTAGCATATATAAGTTTCCCTTGGTTACTCCCTTCCCAATTAGTCTCTTGCTCTCAATATCCTGAAACTTCACATCATTAGGGCTAAAGATCACATTGAATTGTAAATCAAAAGTACACTTCTTCACGGATAGAAATTAAAGTGAAGTTAGGCATGTAAAAGGCCCTAGATTCTTTATCAAACAATTTCAAATTGCCTATTCCCTTAATTGTGACCTTCTCACCATTAGCTATCATTACATGACCATGAACTGGTTCAATATCTTTAATAAGTCTAGTATCACTAATCATGTGATGGGATGCACCAGAGTCAATTATCAAAGGTTTAGACATATTGCAAGCATTATATGAACGACAACTTCTAGCTGGTTCATATGCAATCCTAGACTAACCTAGACGATTACTTGGGTCATACTCAGTCCTAACCACAAAGACCAACAACCCCGCAAACACAGCTCGACCTCACCCAATCACCTCCACTTAAATTTGACCTTAATAAAACAACCACCACGGCTCAATAGCAAACATCCTCGACCACATCAGGCCGCGAACATACCTGATTTTTACACAGAAGATTCCAAAAGAATTCACCAAGAAACGACACTTGTCGAACTATGGCGGGGTTATTGTTGGAGATGGGCTTAGCACGGGCCCATTAAGAGCTAAGCCCAAAAATCAGGCCTGGCCCGTTAAAACAACAAATGATGATTTTGGTAGAAGACAAAAGTACTTTACTATAAAAGGAGGATGTCAGACCCATTGAGAAGACAGTCAAAAACGTACAAAAAAGTACAGAAAAAGGAGAGCATCGCATCTTCAATCACCACCAAAGTCTCAGACGACCTCAGGCACTAGACGAGTTCGTCTTAGACGACTAGAGACCAAATTAGAAAATGATACTCTTGATCATTTATACGAAAAGTCTCCACCCTTCACTTCTTATTATAATATTACATCATCGACTGAATTATGGATTCAGCAGAATGTATTACTGGCAAAAAATGCAGTGAAAGATTACCATAAAGATTCAATATCTCCAAGATGTGCTATGAAAATAGATATATCAACATCTACTTTATCAGTACAAGTCAATGGGAACTTGCAGGTTTTTTAAGAGTGAAAGAGGGCTGAGGCAAGGGTGCTCTCTCTCTCCATATCTGTTTGTGATTTGTATGAATGTGCTATCCAAGCTCTTCGATAAGGCAGCAGAGGAGAGACGAATACACTACCATCCAAGATGTAAACAATTGAGCTGCACACCTATGCTTCCCTGGCGACTAATGGTTTTTGTTGATGGAAGGTGTAAATTATTGAAGGGGTACTGCGAATTTTTTCTGAGTTTGCCTCTGTGTCTGGTCTCAAAAATAGTATTGAAAAATCCACCATTTATCTGGTAGGCTGTAATGAAGGGATCGACAGTGTATTCTCTCAAGTTTCCCCTTCGAATCAGGCACCTTAACGGTACGCTACCTTGGGCTCCCTCTGCTCACTAACCAAATGAGCTGCAGACTATTCCATTATACTGGAGAAGATTAAATGCAAATGCGTTCCTGGACAGTATGCTTTCTATCTTATGCTGGGCGAATTCAACGCTCGAATTTGGTCATATATTCCACTGTCAACTTCTAGATATCTTCATATAGAATCCTCAGTGCCTGCATTGACGAGTTAGAAAAACTACTAACGGCTTTCCTGTGGTCAGGACCTGATCTTAATTCATGAAGGAGGTCTGGGAATCAAATCAATAAGAGAAGCAACTAAAGTGTGCTGTCTGAAACTTATTTGGCGGATCATCTCAACGCAACCAACGCTATGGGTAAAATGCATGGAGAACATCAAAAATTTTAATTTTTTTTTTTTTTAACATCAACATTAAGAAACGCAGTTTCTGGTAACTAAGATACACGAGTGGACGTCAGTGGCTTATAGTGTAAAATCTCTTATATAGTAATTGAGAAGCATTACAAAAGAATATATATTGGTTTATATAAATATATATTATACTTTTATTAATCTAACTATCAAATTAACTAGTAGTTTTTAAAAGAATATTTTTCATTTTTACTTAAATAAAAGTTACGGAATTACCTAATACAGTTAACAAATATATCAAAATTAATAATTTTAAATAATAAATATTTGATAACATTTCTGTATCCTCCATCATTTTTGTTTAAATTTTATATTCTTAAAAGAAATTAAACAATCACATTAGACATATGACAAAAAATATATTTTTTCTTATATTTAAACGATTATAAATTACTAAAATTGTTAAAAATCCACATTGAAATTTTTGTGATCAATGGTTTAATTGTTTATGATAACAATAAATCATATAAATATGAAGTCTCATTCAATATATATTCAGATTAAATATATATATAATTATATATATAATATATATATATATATATATATATATATTATATATATAATATATATATTATAAATATATATTTCAATATCGTTTAAATTAAATAGATATCATATCTATAATACATAAACATGTTAATTATAAAAGTTGCATTGAGTAGGAAACCTCAATTGATGAATATTTATTTTAATAAAAAAATATTTTTTGTTACAGTAATATAAAATGTTAATACAATCATATGAGTATGATGCATCAACTAATAAATATCATATTAAAATATACTATATATCTATGTCAATATTTTTTATTTTAAGTTATATACCATATAAAATAAATAAATGATTTATTTATTCATACCAACAAAAATTATTGTAAATAAGAGAAAGACTGTTTTTATTTGTGTTCTTACTCCAACTTATTATATATGTAATAGTTAGTTGATTCTTAATTATTCAATATATTTATTCTTGCATAATACGTAAATGAACATAAAATAAATAATAATATGTATGAATATTTATATACATAATTAATGTTTATTCCACGTAAGCGCGGATCTCAAATGTTATTTATTCATATCATTTTAAAAAACACAATTCTCAATATCGAAGTGATATGGTAAATTATAACATCACTATGATATCACTTAGCTCAATGTGAATAAAATAGGTTTAAAACGAAATATTTACAAACATGACACTACTCCTAACTTTATATTGACGATTCATGACTATATCTTTGACATAATGGTGAAATGATCAAAGTTAGTGTTCAACAATTATTACTATATATATTTTATTTCGCACATGCGTGCGGATAAGTACCTAATATATTTATTTATAAAGCAATACACACCTAGTTGTACAAGTGTTTTTTCGGTTGAATACAATTTTAACATTCATTCAAAAACATTAAAGAATGTTTATTCACTCTCAATTAAAATTGAATGTACATTATACATATTATCCTATATATTTTAATTTTGGAGTATTGGTTAAATGACAACTTTGAAAAACATGTTGACGTGTGAAGATGAGAGAGCTCCTCAGCCCTTTGTTTTATTCGGGATATCATACTAGGATTTTTTTTTAATATGACATTAAAAGGACTATTCAATACTTATCATACTAGATGATTACATGCACGTATACGCGGGGTGAAATTTATTATTAATAATCATTGAATATTAACATTGGATCGTTCAAACCATAATATCATAAGTCTCCAAACGTATAATCATGGACCGTCAATATAAGGTTGATGAGTAGAGTGATTTTTGTTGATATTTTTTAAAAAAATTTTAATTTACATTAGACTTCCGTGATATCATTCGAGTGTTATAATTCCACCATCTCACTTCAGTATGAAGAATCATATTTTGAAATTATATGATCAAGTAATATTTGAGATCCATCCTTTCGAAGAATGAACATTAATTATGTACACAAATTATTTGTAGGTATTATTATTTATTGTGTATTAATTTACATATTATGCAATAATAGATATATTGAATAATTGAGCAGCAAGTAACTATTACGTATATAATTAAGTTTGATTAAGAATATAAATAAAAATTATTTATTTTTATTTACAATACTTTTTGTTGATAAAAATCAAAATAAATCATTTATTTATTTATATAGTATATAATTAAAATTAAATAATATTGACATGGATATATGATATATTTAATATAAAGGTTTATTTATTGATGATTGATATTTATATGGTTTTATTAACATTTTTATATTTTCTGTAACAAAAATATTATTTTTATTAAAATGAATATTTATCAACTAAGGCTAAAAACTCAATGCAAATTTTGTAATTAACATGTTTATGTATTTTATATATGATATATATTTTAATTTAAAAGATATTGAATAAATGTAAATATATATAATTTGAATATATATTAAATGAGACTTCATATTTATATGAATTTATGATCATTTGTAGCTTGTTATATAAAAAAGATTAAACCATTGATCAAAAAAATTGAGGTGTTTTTCAAAAACAACCTAAAATTCAAGTCAAACCTAAAACCAACCTCTTTTTTTTAGTTACTATAAATCATTGAATTTTCCATAATACCTCTAAGTTTTTGAATTATTTACAAATCTGCCATTATTATTTATTTATTTATTAATTTCGAAAATACAAAAAAAACAAATACACCCTAAACATTTTTTTCTTAATTACAACTATGCCATCATCATCAATATTTTCAACCACCATGAACCACCATTTTTATCTCTAAAGCTCTAAAATTGAATTTTCAACCACTTTTTTCTCATTCTAAACAAGCAAATCTTCATTTTTCTCTACATTTCCATCTAAAAATCTCTCTTAACCTTCATTTCATAATCACAAACTTCATAATTTCGTGTTTTTTCACTTGTGAATCGTCAAAAATGTTTCCTTTTGGTCATTATTGGAGTTTGGACTGTTGAAAAGGCTGGAAACGAGCTTCACACTACAAAAAGGTAACTATTTACATGGTTTAAGTCGTTTCTTAGAGGCATGTACATTGAGGGTTCATAAGGAGGGTTCACACAGTTTTCTAGATGAACGTGTTGAACTGTGGTTTTGGGGTTCTCTCTGGTGAACCCGTATCACCACTGTTCTGCGGGGCCTTACGACACGTGGCGGCCCACGATTAGTCTATTTTTTTTTGTTTTTTAAAAAAAAACAAAAAAGAAAACAAAAAAATTAATAATAAAAAAAAAGATGAACCCCAAGGGGGAGTTTATTGGTGTGGATGCCCTTAGATCTGTGTCGCGATAATAGACTGTTTTATATGTCTACGCCCTTATGTAGACGTACAATGCAGTCTATTTGTCAAAGCACATGTCAGTTTTGCAATTGACTAACGGATTTTTTTGGGTAACGTAGCCTTCCCCAACAGTCTACATCTTAACCATTGACAACAAAAACAAAAAACTACGTAGACCTACAAAGACGACTACGCAAAAGAGGTTAGTTTTGCATTTGAATGAACTTTTGACTTTTCATAAGAAGACTTCAACGTAAGTCTACGAAGCGTAGACTGTCGGAGAGTTTACTTAAGATCAGTTTTGCATTTGACCAAAATTTGTCTGCGTTGAAAAGGTTAGTTTAGTGTTTGACTAATTTTTTTAAAAATTATTAATTTTTTTTAATATGTTGACTGTCATATGCAGTCTTCTCTTCCAAAAAAAATGTAGACTACGCTGAAGTCTAATTTTTTTTTATTTTGGTCAAATGCAAAATTGACTCATCGGATTTGAGAGTAGACTTCTTGCGAAGTCTGCAAATCTGTAAGTCTACGTTAATTGTCACATGGCAAACAACCGGTCCATCCAACTGTCAGATTAAACCAGTGTTGTCTTACTGCTTTGGATGTTGTCTTATTCTCTTATGTGTTGAATAATCAATTTGTATTATTGCTTTGGATGGTGTCTTATTGCTTGGATTGTGTCTTATGTCTTATGTATTGACTTATCATTGTATTGTTGCTTTGGATGTTTGTCTTATTTGATGAATTTTGTTGAATCTAAGTCTTAATTTTTCTATTACTTTGAGTTCTAATGTTACTTTCTGTCGTGCAGACCAACATGTTAGTCTCTTGAACAGAAAGTATACTTCTTTTTAAGTCTCTTATAGAGGAAGACTAATATGTAAATCTCTGGATTGTATTCGAGTTATAGCTTTTGGTCGAATATGAATTAAAATCTCTGAAATAAGAGTACTATACTGATACAAAGGATGATATTTGATAGATAGTCGAGTACCATACTTTTGTAAAAGTCTTCTGTAAAAAGAAGACTAATACTTAAGTTTACTGCAAAGCAAATTACATAAGTTTATTACAACCCATATGTTTGGTACAAAAGCCTGATACAATCGTCTGTTACTCACAGTTCTTGAGCTCCTCCCTAGAGTATACAACCTCGATAGGAAATCAAGCTTATCCATTTTGTAACATGCACCAAGAAGACACAAACAAAGAATTATACAAGTGCATTTTACATGAGAAGTCTACAATTTAAAAATAAAGCCTACACGAGAAGCCTATAAATTCAAACATCAGTGTACTACAAATTCAAAACATCAGTTTACATGAGAAGTCTACAAATTCAAAATATCAGTCTACAAATTCAAAATATCAGTCTACAAATTCAAACATCAGTCTAAAAATTCAAAACTTCAGTTTACAAATTCAAAACTTCATACTACACTTAAAAATGAAGTAGACTGACCGGAGCAGAGAAATGGATTAGAGAGGATGGCACTACTCGTTAGAGAAATGGATCTAAGACTGGCCGACTCAGATCTGAATCAAAAGAAACTAAAGGTTAGTAAATAAGGATGAGCTTGTTAGGTTATTAGTTAAACGAGAGATAGAGATGGCAGAGAGACGTACATCGAAAGATGAAGCACATTCCCTTGCCGGCTAGGACAGAGAGATGAAGTAGAAGCCATGATACTGACTGGAAGCAGAGATTTGGACGAGAAGCACCGTTCCTTAGAAGTCGTTGGCTCAGATCTGAAAAGAGAAAAAGGTAAAGGTGGTCACTTTTATCAACAGAGAGGTAAAGCAGAGACATTAACTTACATAGCGATGGAGCGGACAGAGACGGAGCGGATGGAACTGCATGGATCGAGTTCGCCGGAAATGCCTAGAGAGAGATACGGCGAAGATTAGGTTTTTTTTACCCAAAAGCTTGAGAAATCATATTTATATACTGGGTAACTTTTTTGGTTAGGTTAAGAAGGTTTGGTTTAATTCGATTAGGTTAAAATTATATTGGTTAAATCCGGTTAGGTTAAATTGTGTGTAGACTGAAAAAAAAGGTCTACATATATGTAGACTTTATAATGTCTACGAACTCCTTAACCACAAATCTCAAACCCTAAATGTTTTATTTGATCATCAAAATTATATTGGTTAAATCTGTTAGGTTTAAATTGTGTGTAGACTGAAAAAATGTCTACATATATGTAGACTTTATAATATGTCTACAAACCCCTTAACCACAATCTCTAACCGTAAATGTTTATATTTGATCATCAAATTATATTGGTTAAATCCGGTTAGGTCTATAATTGTGTGTAGACGAAAAAAGGTCTACATATAGGGAAAATTGCCAAAAATGGATGAATAGGTATATTATTGTCCTCTTAGAACAAAATTAGGATCTTTGTCCCTATAGTACAACAATAATGAATACCTTTGTCATTATTCTATGAAATTTTCCTAATTAAATATATTAATTATTTTGTAAATATTTTTTAAATAAATATTTCTCTAAACACGGCGGGTGGTGCTTGGGACAATGCGTAGAAATAGATAGAGACCGGTGCACTCGGTGGCAAAGGAAGTGAAGCTCACAAAGCAGCGGTGACTGGTGATACGTAAGCATTTAGTTTTTATTCAAAAAAAACTCAATCAAAGCTCTCTATCCTAAACGTGATTTTCTCATTAGTATTGATTTAAAATTGCAGTGTGGGAGATCCGTTCAAGGACACAGCTGGTCCTCTATTCACGTTGTCATCAAAATGCTCGCGACTATAAAACTCTTGTCATGGCTCCTGTTTTTCTGTGAGAAAGGACCAATTACTTTACCCACTAGAGAACGTCTCCTCTGCACATACATAGAGGTAGGGAGTGAGAGAAAAGAGGTTGGTTATGATTATGAATGAGTCACATGGATTAATGGTTTTGTGTTGTTTCATCTGAATTAAATGAGATGTTTTTGAGTTTAGTGACAAAGCAATTCCAGAGACATTTAAAATAACTGCAGTTTGACTTTTGAGGTTTTGTTGACTCTCACTCTTCTTGATGAACATCAAAACTGCAAAAAAAGAACAAAAACATTTATCCAAAAGAAATTTTAATTTAAATAATTGAAAGAAGAAGAAAAGATGAAAAACACACACGATGAATCCCTAAATCGTGTGAGAATAGGAGGTTTCAATTTTTTTGGAAAGAAAACTTAAAAAAGGAAATTAAAATATTAAAAGATTTATAGAATATTACTTAACCGTTTTTGGCTAGATTTTCGGATCTTGTTTATTTTTTTTCCAGAACTTACATTTTACCACTATAGAAGGTAGACGAAGAACTAGGATATGGTAATACGACGATTGAAGATAGAAAAACAATGTCAAGAATCCACTTCCTCCGAGCTAGATAAATGTTTATCTCTACGACTTACAGTCAACCAAAACCGTAGATTACAAAGACTTCGGTAGATTATATATTCTAAACTCGTAGTTATATATGTTTTTGATATATTGCCGCATCCTAAGCCGTTATAGAACGATGTCTTTCTGTTAGATTACATATTCTACATCTCCGTAGATGGTAGATCTTAGATACTAACACATTTACTCCATTTTTAAATTTACCAATTAAAGATATTTTATAAACAAAAATATTTTTCTTATATGAACATGCTTATCTACATCAAGTTTACTATTTTTCCATAATTTCTTACCTTGTAAAAAAAATAATATGAATTTTTCAAAGACAAAAAGGGTAGTGAAGTCCAAACATGCCAAAAATTTGATTTGTTTCTAAGGGGACAATAGTATAGTTATTTTGTCCTTTTGGCAATTTTCCCCTACATATATGTAGACTTTATAATATGTCTACGAACTTAACCACAAATCTCAAACCCTAAATATTCCTTAAAATGTTTAATTATATAAAATTTTAATTTTTTATTTCAGATTATCCATTATATTATGATTAGTTATTACACAATTATTTTTATATATTTTAAAATTAAATTTATTAGATAAAATTATGTAAGACTACATAACAAGTCTACCGTATGAATAGACTTCGTACGAGGTCTACATATATGTAGATTTCTTTCTGTTTCCGTGGTAGATTAACAAAAGGATAGAACCTAAAAATACACTTTGTTTTTTGTTTGGTCATAAGGGTTAAATAATACTTTTATCATCATTGTAGGTTGGTTTTGCATTTGACTAAAATTGGGGTACACTTATAGGTTGAATTGATATTTTAGGTTGTTTTTAGCAATTCTCTCAAAAAAATTTCAACGTAGTTTTTTAACAGTCTAGTACTTATATTAAAAAATTAAAAATATAGCATATAAAACAAATCTAATTTTTTTATTATATACTTATGTGATTGTTTAATTTCTTTTTAAGAATATAAAATTGAATAAAAATGATGAAGGTACATAATTGTTATCCAAACTTTATTATTTATCATTAATTTTCATATATTTGTTAACCATATTTAGGTAATTTTGTAGCTTTTATTTAATGAAAGAATAGAAAATATTCTTGTATACACTACTAATTAATTTGATAATTAGTTTAATAAAAAGTCTAAATTATGTTTAGATGGACTAACTTATATTTTAAGGATTTTAAAAATCATTGTAGTGATGAACATGTCGGCTACCAAATATGTTGTAATTCTCCATGATAATATATATATCTTGTATATTAATATGTTGTAATGACATGTGGCTACCAAATATGTTGTAATGGTTCATCTAAGTATATAATTAACATATATGTATATAATTTAATTTAAACAATATTAAAGTATGTATGTGTATATTGAATTCTGAATATCTATTAAATGATATTTCATATTTTATATGATTTTGATGATCATTTGTATTTTTCTATAACAAACAAAAAATAAAAGACATGTTCACAAAATTTTCATTGTAATGTTTTTACTGTTTTAGTAATTTATAGTCGTCTTGAAAAAAATTAAAATATAACATATAAGAAAAAAATTAGACTTTTTATTATATGGTTAATGTGATTGTTAATCTTTTGTGATAACATAAATTAACAAAAATGATGAATGATACAAAATATTTATCAAATATTTATTATTTAAAACATTAATTGTCACATATATGTTATTCAAATTAGGTAATTTCCGTAGTTTTATTTAAGGAAATAATATAAAATATTATTTTATGCACTACTAATCAATATGAATGTAAATTAATAACAAATATAATCTATATTTAGATGGACCAACTTTTTCGTAAGGATTTTGAGAATCATCCACTATTTGATGATATGTGACTACACTTAAAAGTTGTATTGTTTCATGATTAATATATAGGAGATATCATCAAATTCGAATATGAAAGAGAAATAATTATTTAACTTTTTTTTATGTTTTTGTCGGTTCTGACTTCTAATTAGAAGACTTATACTTTTCACTTGAGTGCATTGAGTCCCTGCCACAAAAACCATAAGCTTGAACTGAGCTTATTTAAATGAGATAATATAGATGACAATGGCTGATGTCACAATTCAACTCACGATAGCACACGTCGAAGTAAATATACACCTATTCGTGTGAGAAGATATAAATTACATTATACTACAAATTTACACAGATCAAATACAAAACAAACCCATCTTCTTCATATTAATTTGTTATGGTTTCAGTTCCATTACACTTTGATACAAACTTAAACAAATTGAACTGTTGTTGTGTATGGTTCTATAAATTACTAAAATGCAATATACATTGTGATTTTAAAAAATTGCACACCAACCATTTTTTATGTTCTGAAAGAAAATGAGTTTAATAGAAAGTCACGGATTATTATTGGAATTCGTCCAAAAAAATACTGGAACATGGTAAGAATGGCCAAAAAGAATATGGACATACTGGGTGGCCAAAAAAAACACAGACTTTCATTGACTTTTACAGTTTATTAAGAACGTTACGATTGACTAACCAACATTAACTCACCGTTAACAGAGTTAACAGATAATTTAGATGACGTTAATTTTGGGTGTTAAAGAATACGACATCCGTTTTATCGTTGTCTGATTAAAGAGAAATGATGAAACGACGTAGTTTCATTCATTTTTGAAATCAAAAATATGTGCTCTATAGGGATCGAACCAGTGCTTTCGTCTTTAATTATACGGGTTTTTTGCCACTGAGCTAATGGACTTACAATAGATTGACGAACATAGTTTCTTATATTATCTTCGAATCCCAGTTAAATGAATCAAAAAGAAACGACGACGTCTTCGTCCTAGCCCTAAATTCCAAATCATAAAAATTCTTCAAATCTCCTAGTCGATTCTCTCGATTCTCTTCAAATCTCTTCTCGATTCTCACCTTGCCTTCTTCGATTGTCTGATGATGAGTTCGGGTGTGAGGATTCGTCTGTGAATACGATGGGTATTCGTGGTATCCCGGAGCAATGCGGCTGTGGTCGAAGATTGTTGATTTACACATCAAAAACAAAGGAAATCCAGGAGAGAGTTTCTTTAGATGCCACATTTCGAAATGTAAGTGTTTTCCCGTTTTTAATTGATTATGGGTCCTGTGAAATTGTTTGAACATAGATTTTGTTCATGATTTGTGTCCAGGATCACTTGTATAAATGGGTAGATGAACTGTCTACGAAGAGGTTGAAGATGCATTGCCTAAAGTTGATTTCTTTGCATCGGTTTGGGGAAGCTTAAAATGGAGATAAACAGCCTCAAAAATGAAGTTAAGAAGCTGAATGTGATCATGAAAGTGGGTTTTCTGGTGGCATCAGCTTCTTGTGTTGTGTTCTTCATGAGAAAGAGGCAGTAGGAATGGTTGTCTTTGAATTGTGATGTCTTGTGTTGATTCTCTATTGGTTTTTTCATCTAGGAGGCTAGTTTGTGTAATTCTGTAATGGTTTAAGACTCATGTTGTAAGACTCTTCTATGTTATGGATGATGATGTTAGACTTTGTTTACTTCTTCTTCTTCATTCTAATCGATTAGACCAACAAAAAAGAACTAAACAGAAACCATTTTCATTGTTTAACACAAATCATCAGCATCTAAAAACAAGAGCATCCGAGAGAAACAACATCATCATCCTAAAAGAACATCCGAGAAGAAACAACAAACAAAGAGCATCCGAGAGAAACAACAAAACAAAAGAGACAACATCATCAATCTAAGAGAACCATCTTCCCCACGTTCCTGTCTGTGATGCTTGTGAAGATGGGGAACTTCCCATCGTGATGGTTGACCTTGTGAAGATTGGGAGCTTCCCATGGTGATGCTTGAGCTTGTGAGGAGTGAGCTTGTGAGGATTGAGCTTGTGAGGATGAGCTTGTGAGGATTGAGCTTGAGAAGCTTCAAAATGTAGTCCCTGTATCATATTAAACAATGGTCAATAACCTCAACAAACTCATACA
>CAJHQP010001694.1:0-106205 GCA_905132765.1 Moricandia arvensis
TATATCTACTGTGCATTACACTCAAACTAGGCACCAAAATACTTGAACAATTTCACGATGGAGAGTGTGGGTCTCATTCAAGCGACCGATGTGTGGTACTTAGAGCCAAGAGAGCCGGCTATTACTGGCTAACCATGGTTAAAAATGCTAATAGGCAAGCCAAGTGCTGCGAACAATGCCAAAGGCACGCCCTGGTCTTGAAGTTTTCTCCTGAGAACCTCAAATCCGTGAGTTCACCCTGGCTATTCCAGAAGTGGGGCATGGACATAGTCGCGAAGTTCCCGATGGCGCCGAGGCAAAAAAATTTCCTCATAGTAGTTAACGACTACATCTCAAAATGGGTGGAAGCCGAAGCATTAAGCAAGATAACAGATATCCAAATCAGAAATTTCCTGTGGACCCCGGTATTCACCCGCTTCGGGGTCCCTCAAGAGATCGTCACTGACAACGGGCCCCAATTCACTAGCCAAACTTCAAAGAATTTTGCAACAATTGAGGCATAAATCTCACCTTCGCCACGCCAAGGCATTCCCAGTCCAACGGCCAAGCAGAATCCACCAACAAAACAATGGTCAACCTTATAAAGAAATACCTAGAGGATGCCCATGGAAGGTGGGCAAAAGAACTACATGGACTATTGTGAGCCTACCGGATCACACCAGAACCCGCCAGGAAAGAAACTCCTTACTCAGTGGTGTATGGCACCGAAGCTATAATACCAACAAAGGTGCACGTAAAGATGAGCGTATAAGAGCCCTCCTCTCCAGAAGAGAACAATGAGCTAATGGCCCTGAGTCTCGACTTGCTCAACGAAAAGAGAGAAGCGGCGAGATTGAAAAACTGGTCTTACCAGAAATATATTGCTAAGAGCTACAACAGAAAAATCAGAACCAAGACCTTCCAGCAAGAGGATTGAGTTTTACGACGAGTTTTCGACAATAAAAGAGAGAAATCGGCGGGAAAGCTCGCCCCAGGATGGGAAGGACCATATAAGGTAATCGAGGTGCAGGGAGCAGGAGCCTATTGTGTGAACCAAAATTCGCAAAATAAGGAAAGTTAGGAAACATTAATTTTCCCAGAGGACCCGGATTATCTGCCTAAACACACGAATACGAGAAAGACAAAGATAATGGAATATCGATAGTAAGTTGTACATATGCATTTTATTGATTGGCAAGAACAGAGTTTACAAGATTTCACCGAAAACAAGATGAATAGACAATTGTTAACAAAGAGAATCGCAGAACATAAGCAGGAAAACGTTCTAAGTAAAACCTTGCTAGTTGAGCCACCTTAGTTCTAAGTTCTTCTAACCTAACAAGAATTCTCTAAGTATCAATCTTCGGATCTCGGCGTTTCTTGCTTTATTTTTCTTTTATATATGCCTTATGTATCAGTCGTCCTTTCCTTTTCTGCCCTTAGGCCGAGTTTATCGCTTTGCGAAATATTCCAATTCTCCCCGATCTTCGTGTTTGTCTTTTAAAACTTGACATTTATCTTTTCTTGTAAATAATAGATAGACTTTCATAGTAACCTTGGGCTCAATTTTGTTCAAAATCGTAAGTGGACTCTTAGCCGCGTTTTAGTCCTTTTCGGGCCGTTTTTGAAATAATTGTTTTTACATCTTGTCTTAGAGAAAACCTTTGCTACGACATTAGTTTCATAAGTAGTTCAAACTCGCCTAATGGCGAGTTGGATGCGGTGAGTCCAATTTTCCATCGGGCGAGTCGGATTGGTTAATCCAACTTGGCATTGTTTGTGTTTCCGACGTGGCCGTCGTTCTGGGGCTTCTTAGTTAGGACCTTTCCTGAAACTATTTGAAAACGTTTTCCTTAAGAGATTCGACCCTATAAGTTGATTTAGAGATTACCGTTTTTGAGCCCAGCACCTATATGCTGCAAGACAGCAATGACAAACTCATCCCAACTACTGGAACACCCTACACCTCAAAACTTATCATTTTTAATACGATCTCCGGATCATGCTCTCTACTACTACATATTATCTAAGTATTATGATTTCTTAATCTTATTTATGCCAAAATCCTCTGGACTAAGCCTATCTAATAAAAGTAGTTCCAACTAAGGGAGCAACAGGTATATCATCATACTTAAAGAGGCATACAATGAGATGTATCCAACTCGCCTGTTGGTGAGTTGGATGAGGTGCATCCGACTCGCTATCGGGCGAGTCGGGTCAGTTGATCCAACTTGGCATTGTTCGTTTTTTCTGACGCGGTCATTGTTCCGAGGTTTCTTACTTAGGACCTTTCCTGAAATTATTGCAAGAGAGTTTTCCTTAAGAGATGTGATTCTAGACGTTGATTTTGAGATTACCGTATTGACCCCAATAGTTAGCCCCCAGCTCGTAAGTTTTGTGTGCGATTCTTGCGGGAGAGTGAAGTTTGTTAATCAGAATCTACGACTAGAAACGACTTCCTCGAATGACTTTTTCAATTATTTTAATGCGGGGAATTGTCTCACGCTTATTTACTTATAAGTATTGGACTCCCATTCTTCATTCTCTCAATACTTCCTCAACGTTCTAAGTTTTTCTCTGCCTTCTCTCTTAAAAGATTTACTCCACAAAGATGTATTCTTCCCGTAGCGGCCAGAAGAGTTGTGACACTGAGATGAACAAGGCCCTTCATACAAGCACTTCGGATTGTCCAACCCCCAGAGTCGTTCCGGCTGATACTGCAGAGTTCCTCTCTTTTTAGGAGGAGATGGATCACAGTGATGCCGAGGGGGTGGTCAGTCAAACTCATGTTGTCTCGCCGAATCCCCCTACTCCGGCTGACGCCCTGGCTTCCTCGGTCGAGGTAACTCCCTTGCACAACATTTCTCTTGATGGAGGAGCGACCATTGCGGCTGTACCCGCGTCTAAGGCCGTTTCCCAACCGTCGGGTTTGTCTACGACTCCGATTCCTATTGTTGAATCCGACCCAGATCCTGAGTCGATGCCTCCTCCTCCTGCCAATTGAAAGATCATTTTGGGACTAAGCGCTCCTAGCGCCACTCCGACTGTTGCTTAGAGGGTCGCAAAAGGCCATGCGTTAATCCTGATGCAACTAAGAAGAGGAGATGCACCAAGGGCGTCGAGGGTGATCCTTTGTTAGCAGGAGGGTTCGGTTCGGGTATGATGCCACAACATCGTACCAAGGTTTGTCTCAAGAGTATTTTTTGTGAGTATGTTGGTTGTTCTTTGATTACTGTCTTTCTTTTTGAAATTTTGGTCTTTGATTGATGGGATGATTAATGATTGCGGGTCAGAAGTTGAACGTCTTACGAAAGAGTTGGTGGAGTTGCAGGATAAGTCATCGCAGCTCGAGCCGAAGTTGAAAGTTATCTAGGACTCTCATTCTCTTGAGTTATCTCAGTTTGAGACTCGGATTGGTGAGCTCAAGCAAGGTCTTGGGAAGACTGTGAGTTCTTTGCTTAAGGATAAACAGGGCAGGAAGACTAAGGCTTCAACTTCAGCGCCAGCTCTAGAGAGCAGAGAGGGGTTGACGAGTTGCGGGATTGAGGAGGCTAAAAATGCTCTTCGTACCGAGTTTCAAGAACGTTTGGCAAGGATCTCCAATTCCCTTGATTTCTTGGTGATGGTTCGTAATCACGACCTGGCTCGGGCATCCATTGAAGGAGGGTTGGGTGAGATTCGGTTATTTCAGGGAGAAGCACCCCCATCTCCACGGGCCGAGGAGACTTAACTCTCTGCTCGTAAGGAGGAGCTGGTAGACGTGGAGGGCGACTTTGATATTATCCTTGCTGACCTGAAGTCCGAGTGTACCCTTCCGTCGTGCTCGGATAACCCGAAGGGGCAAGATCTAGCTGTCTAAGGAGGCGGAGGTGGCGCAGCCCCAAACTTGGACAAGGTGATAGGCGAAGATGAGGTTCCATGTTTGGAGAACGAGTGAGGTTTCAGTCATGTTTGAGACTTTGTCATTGTTTTTATGTTATGATTTATGTTTTTTTGGCCACGTGTGGCCATATTTTCATTTTGGGACTGGCCGTTTGCGGCTTTGCATCCCCCACCACCTCGCGGCTTTAAATGAATTTTATTTTGCGTTTTAAGAGCATACGAATATTCATGGGAGCGTTGGGGGATATTACGAGTTGTCATCTCCTATCTGGCCCCTGGGCGAATTGATATATGTGTGGTCCCTTTGGAGTTTTTCGCAAAACATGGATTTGCGAGATTTTTGAGGACGTCCAAATATAAGTAAAGAGACATATTTTGGGATCTCGTATCGATTTGATACAATGCCGAGATATGTTAGAGACCAGTGTGCTGGGTTTAGGGCAAGAACTAGGTTTACTATCAGTTTAAGGTTTGCGATGACTAATCAGCTTTCAGATTACATGTCTCGATTTTAACCTGCTTCTGTACTGGTTTAAAGTCTGCGAATAGGTTCTTGGATTATACGACTTGTCTGGTAGGAATCAAGCATCTCTCTAAGATAATTTTTAAGTCGTCTGGAAGTGTTGACCGAAATTTTTGATTTCTTTTTAACGCTATTATCCTTGTGTCGGATGTATGAGAGCTATCTCTACAAGATTGCTTAGCCTGTTTAGGATGTTGAGATTTTGTTGTGATAAGCAACAAACATATCCGTAGATATTGCCAATTTTTATTCTTCGCTAAGGATACATGTTTGAGAAGGTGTTTTGGAGATGAGGGTTCCCATTGGAAAGTTTTAGCGAAAAACAGTTCTTCGGGCGTTAGCGACGTCTCACTGTGTCGAAGGTTGAGTTTTTCTTATGCCGTTTCTTGCCATAAGATGCTTGCTGGCTTGAAGCGTTGCATAAGTACGATTGCTGGTTTTTACTTTGGCTTCTTTAAATGAGGCAAGTTGCGAGATCGAATATTTTGATGATAGAGGAGATTTACGAGGCTTGTAAAAGCCGTATTGTGTTATATTATTTTCTGGAAAAAGTTTCAAAAATATCGAGTACAAGAGAGAATATTTTGAACTTGAGAGTATACGGGTATACATATACATACCCACTTCCCCCCCCCCTTTTTAGAGGGGGGGGGACAGCTGAACTCATATTGCGACGAATTGCCTACGTACCCCTTTTCGGGGATTAACCCGTCTTGTAGTTCAGCTGGTTGCGGTGTGATTGTTTGGTGATAATATTTTTTGAGGTGCATCGCGTTCCAGGTTCTTCGAATTTTGACAACCTACATGTTGGCGATTTCGTACGCTCCTGGTCGGATGACCTTTATGACTTTGAAAGGTCTTTCCCAGTTTGTTCCGAGTTTTCCCGCGTTTAGTTTAGCGGTGTTTTGGAAAATTGTGCATAGAATTAGATCGCCGTCGCTGAACCTGTGATGCCGAACGTTTGAGTTGTAGTATTTCGCGGCTGCTTGTTGGTAAATCTATATTCGTATGAGTGCCTGATCCCGGCGCTCGTTGATGAGGTCGAGATTGTCCAGTAGCATCGAGTTGTTAAGGTTTTCCCGTTCGAGAAACTCGACTTCAGATGGGATCATGCATTATATCCCATTGACGAGGGCAAAAGGAGTCTCTCCCGTGGCCAGTCTTGGTATGGTTATATGGGACCAAAGAACTCCTTCGATTTGCTCTGTCCAACGACTTTTTTTGGCGTCTAAACGTTTCTTGAGGCTGTCAAGCATAGTTTTGTTGATGGTTTTGGCTTATTCGTTTCCGTGCGGATATCTAGGAGTCGATTTGGTTAATCGTATCTATCACTTTTTGCAAAATGCCTCGAATCGAGTCGAAATAAACTGAGATCTGTTATCCGTACGATCTCGTAGGGGCTCTGTGCCTACAGATGAAAATTTTCCAAACAAAGCATTCGACTTGAGCGTCTTTTAATGCTTGCATAAGATTCCGCTTCCACCCATTTTGAGAAGAAGTCTGTTAGGACCAGCAGAAAATGTTTTTGCTTTGAGTTATGCAAGGGACTGAAGATATCCATTGACCATCGCATGAATGTATAGGGTGACGAAATAGAAGAAAAGACCTCTGCGGAATGGCAGATTGTTGGTGCATATCTCTGGCATTTCTCGTATTTCCGTGCGATTTTTTTTGCAGTCGTGAACCATCATTGGCCAATAGTGACCATGTGTTTTATCTTAATTGTTAGGGATATTCCGCCGGAATGATGCCCGCAAGATCGGGAGTGGACTTCTTCCATGACCTTTCGAGCTTTTTCTCCTTCTACACATGTCATGAGCGGTCCAGAGAGTCTCCATTTTTAGATATCTTCGTCCTTTAAGACGTATCATGCGGCCTAGGTTTTGTTTTTCCGGGCTGCCATTTTTCTGTTGGAAATATTCCGTCGGTGATGTATTCTAGGATTGTTTCCAACCATGGTTTGTCTACGTTCCACGTTTTCCTCAGGTTGGTTGTCAACTTCGTTGATATCGTAATCTTGGGGAATGATTAAGTTTAGGACGATTGGTTGTTCAATGCTTGGGTGGTCTATGAATATGACGGGAATTACTCGTTTAAGTCATGGATCAGAGCTTGATGCCAGGGCCGCCAAAGCATCGGCCGGTGCGTTTTCCACATGGGGGATTCGTCTGAGCGCGTATTGGTTGAATTCTTGGGCGAGATCTCGGACGAGTTTCAGGTATGTGTCCATCCTTTCGTCTTTAGCTTCGTACTCACCGCTGAATTGGTTTTCGACGAGTTGAGAGTCGCAGTAGGCGTGTATGTTATGTATTTTAAGCCCGAGAGCTAATCTTAATCCAGCGATAAGTGCTTCGTATTCGGCTTCAGTGTTCGAGGCGTGAAAGAGCAACCGAAGGGACTGTTCCAACATTTCTTCGGTTGGTGAAGTCAGTCGAATTCCGATTCCTGATCCTTGTTTGGATGAAGATCCATCGACGTGGAGATCCCAGGTCGAGTTTGGTTCCTGGTTTAATGCGCCCTTCATTGGATGTTCGACCAAGAAATCAGCTAGTACTTGCGACTTGGTGCTCGTTCTCGTTCGATACTCGATGTCATATTTGCTTAGTCGACTACCCATTTTGCTAGCCTTCCTAATTGACTGGGGCTACGTATAAATGTACGGAGTGGGAAAGTGGTGAAAACTACGATTGCTTGTGACTGGAAATATGGTCTCAATTTCTGAGCCACCATTACTACGTAAGTACTGCTTTTTTGTAAAAGGGAACCGTGTTTTGGCGTCTGACAATGTTTTACTTACGTAAAAATTTGGTTTTTGCTCTCCGCGCTCTTCTCTGATGAGGACGCCACTTATGTTTGTCGCCGATACCTTGAAATATAGGAACAATGTTTCTCCTTCCTTTAGTTTGGTGAGAACTGGAGGAGTGGTCAAGTAATGTTTCAACTGTTTGAAAGATTTCTTGCATTTTTCAGACCACTCAAATTTTTTGTTTCCTTTCAATGTGTCGTAAAAGGGGAAACACTTATCGGTTGATCGGGAGATGAAAAGGTTGAGTGCCATCTATGAACTTCTCGTTTCGTTCTCAAGGATGCCATTTCAATCAACGCATTGATTTATTTTGGTTTCGGTTAGATCCTTCGATAGGTCACTGTGTGAACCAAAATTCGCACTATCGATTTCCATTGATTTTGGATGGCAGGGTAAACCTAGCTTTCCCAGAGGTCCAGATTTCTTTTAAGCCAAAAACGTCAAGCAACAAAACAATGAGAACAACAAAATAACGATGAATTTAATAAAGACAGAAAGAGAACAAAGAGGATCTTATTCCGAATCTGTGGTTCGAGCGTTACAACAGGTAAAGCCTTAGCGGATAGAGCCGTCGGCGAGTTCCTAGTTCTAACCTCGTAAAACCTGAATAACCTAGTTGATTCGCACCTTGATAACAGTAAAACGGAAATATGCCTAATTTCCCTAAGTGATATGTTTGCTCTGAGTAAGAATTTTTGTGTCCCTCCTGCATCTCAACCTCGAAGTCCTTATATACTCCTCCCAGAGGCGGTTTGCTTCTTCCCCATCTGCCCTCGGTCAAATTTATTGCTTCGCGGAAATATTTTTTTTCCGTCGTTCCTCATGATTATCTTTGGAAACTTTAACATTCATCTTCAGACCTTGACATTTACCTTCCAAACTTAACATTTATCTCTTCATGCAAAATAAAATATAATCCGTCATAAATATTGGGCTCCATTTCGGATAAAATTGAGAGTGGGCTTTTAGCCAAGTTTTAGACCTTCTCGGGCTGTTTTTCGACTTAAGATTTTCTGTGTCGAAAGAACATTCTTGAGATGATGTCGTCCCCGACGAGAGTTAGGATCTTTTGTATAGTGCAGGCAACCTTAGGTGTTTAGTTAACAGTTACCGTTTTACACGATCGATCCAAACATTATACGAGGGAACGAGTTCTTACGGTAAAGTCCCAACATCAATCTCGATCGAGATGAAACAAACGGGCAAGTTGGTCGGTTTGTGTGGTTCGTTCCATCCGTTTGAAGAGTTGGACGTCTTGCTCGGCCACCTCCTCCGTTCGGTGAGCTGGAAAATCAAGTCCTTCAGTCGTTTCGTTGTCTTTGACACTCGGGGGAACGTTCACCTAAGGTCTAGGACAGACTTTTCTTGATGGCCTACGGTGCGGGCCCCTTCTTTCTAGGTTAGCCAAAACTTGACTTCAATTTTCTCGTTCCCCCTTTTTTGAGATATTCTCTCTCTTTTTACTAGGAGTACATTTTTTGGTAAATTTTTGACTTTGATTCCGTCATAACCGATTTTGACCCCAACAGTCAAGATATATCCAAGGAATTCCCCGGATGCGACAACAAATCTGGATTTTTCCGGGTTTAACTTCAAGTTATGCAGGTTTAACCTTTCGAAGCATTCCTGCATATGGATGACATGTTTTTTTCCTTTGAGGGATTTAAAGAGTATATTGTCAATGTAAGACTCCATAGTTTTCCGATTTGTTCAGAAAACATACGGTTGATGGGGTCGTTGATAGGTTGCTCCTGAGTTCTTTAGATCGAACGGCATTACCTTATAGCAGTATGTGCCGCGATCTGTGATGAACGCATTTTTCTTGCGATCATCAAGATTCATCATGATCTGATTATAACACGAAAATGCATCCATGTAAAACAGCTTATTTCCAACCGTCGCTTCTACCAAATGATCGATGTGGCAGCGGAAAGCTGTCCTTAGGACAAGATTTATTGTGGTCGGTGAAATCGATGCAGACTCGACACTTTCCATTTTTATTTTTGACGAAGACGGGGTTAGCATGATACAAGCCTAAGCTATCAAAGGCTTAAATCCTTAAGAATATCAAAACAAAAAGAGGGAGGTTCAAAACGTCGATCTAATCGACCAAGTGAATCTGGGTGGATGGTTTGAGTTGATGATGAACGTGGATTTAAGTGAACGAAACGAGAGATGGATAGGCTTGTGATACAACACAAAACACTCAGATTCTTGGAGGTACTGGTCTCGACAAGAACAAGAGAGAAAGAAAGTTTATAAGAAAACTTAAAGGGAAACGAAGGTTTCATTTTTATTCATTCTTTCTAGTCTGGTTACAAAGAAACAAATGAAAGAGCTTATATAAGTTCGACCAAGGCTGCTCAAAGAAAAATAAATCAAAATAAATGAGAATAAAATTCAGCATAAATGATAACTCAATCAATTGTTCAATTGATATGGCCATTATTGCTGGATCTTGGCCAAGTAAGGAAAACTATGAGATTCCTTGTATCTAGACAGCTTGGGGAGGTAATTGAGATGTTTTGGAACCACATTAGTCACTTGTAGAATCTCTAACACGAGCTCATCCAGAAATAGAGAGTTATGGCTTGCCTTGAATGTGATATCTTCCAAATATGGCAAGTCGAGAGCTAGTTTGTCCGCTTATGGAAAGTTAAGCATAACTTTAAATTCCCTTGACCATTTATCCTCATATTGAGCTTGTTTCAAAGCTAGGAGATCCATATTGAATACTCTGATTGGTTTTGGGTCAGGACTTACTTTTTTGGCTGGAATCCGCTTGTAAAGGCATGTACTCGCAGCTAGATGGGCTTGGAAACCTCCAGTTTGTAAAATTCATAACTTTGGACCGTGACCTTTTCTCGTAATTCCAAGCCTCAGTGCTTCCTTGATGAGTGTGTGATCCATGAAAATTGGTTTCACTTTGGAATCCCTTCTGGTTCTTAAGATATACTCCTTTTACTGAGCATCTGTCGTTGAAACCTCTAAACTGGTCGGTATGGACAGTTTGGTGAGACTCTCCTTCAGCTACTCGTTTTATGACCACGTTACCATTCCTGACAGTTGATATGGAGATATCATCAGTTGGTATCATTATTGCATCATAGCGAGCCAGTCGGGGTATCTTACTTCCGTTATTGAGCCCACCTTGAGGAGTTTCACAACTTCCTCGTTGACAGTAATGGCGCGTTGGGTCCCAACTTCCGTCTTATTTGTTTGATGGGTTTGAAAGTCGGATCAACGTTGAGTTCAACACATGCTATGTTTATGTAGATCCCTGACATGTCCTCTGCGGCCCAGGCGAACGTGTGAAGGTTCATTTTCAAACAGGCAACGAGCTTTGTTTTAAGGGGCCCGCGAAGGTTAGCGCCAATTTCCACGCAACATTCTGGGAATGCTTTGTCGAGGCATTACAAAACAACCAGCTCACAAGTCGGTTCGCGTGTTCCTTCCAAAGATTCGACCTTTCGTAATTGCCAGAATATTTCTGTTTCATCTTGTTCCGAGGTGTCGTCGACGAAAGGAGATTTCTTTTTCTTGCTGGGCAAAGTTTCTGTTGACGAATTTCTTTTTGTTTTAACTCCGCAGCAAAAAATATTGTGATATTTTTTGATCTCCCCATTTTGTTTAAATTCCATGAGGAGTTGGAAACTTGAGGCACATGTGGTAAGTTGATGGAACTGCTTGCATCGATTCATCCATGGAGTTCCCATGATCGCGTTGTACGATGTGGGTCGATCCATGGCCATAAATTCCACAACTTTTGTCACGCTTGTGGCCTTAACCGCGAGGTTAATTATCCAACTGTCATAGTAGCTTCGCCTAAGAGTCCTACTAGTGGGCATGGGTTTCCGCAATTTCGTATATATTGACTTCCATTCTCTAGAGGGTGTTTTTGAAGATGATACCAGCCGAGCTTCCAGTGTCGACTAATATCCTTGCAAATCAATATTCTGGATAGCCAACTCGATGATAAGGATATCGCTGCAAGGTTTGGCTTTATCGGCCGTTGTTCTTTCCTTGAAGGAGATGATGTCTTTGCCCGCTAAGTTAGGCATATCGTTTCTTAATCGTTCGGTGATCTCTGTGTTAGAAAATCCAACCCTCTCTCCTTTTAGAGCCAAACTGTGGGAATCGAAATTCGCACTGTCGATTTTTGACGTGGGGTGTGTTTTATTGTTATAGCAGGGTATAAATATCCTAAACAAATCACTGTCAAATTAACCCTAGTCTTAAAACATAAATAATACTCTTGCCAAGAGAGATAAGGTGTAATACTTAGGGATCGAATCCACATAGAGCAATGACATACAATAGATATCTAATTTCTAAAGACTAGGCTAGGTGAATATATATATTGGTAGTAAACAGATCAATTAAGGAAATATTCCTTTGCAGAGGTAGAGATGCAATATGGAAATATGCTAATGATGCAAATATGGAAATATAGAAATATGCTAATAAACTAACTAGATGTAAATGTAAATATGCTAGATCTTGGGTTTCTAGCTTAATGGATTACAAAGAATAGGAAGCATGAAAATGTAAATATTTTAGAAATGAAGTATTAACTATTCTGACCCTTTTAACCCCAACTCTCGTATGCGAGCAAAGGAAAGACCATCGATCGACGTCTATGGCCTTATGTCGATTAACGGTCAAATCAGAAGAAAGTATGAACGAGATTTGATAAGTCCACAAACTTATTAGACCAGCTCTCGCATGCGTCTAACAGTCTAGTTCAATTAAGTCTATTCTGGCACAGAACCTACTCTCGTAGTTGTCCATATCCTACTTTCCATATCCTAGTTAGCTACTCTAGAATGCAAGCATGAAGCACAACTCAATTGATGGATATTAACTTAACCTAGCAATCCTACTTTTGGGCTAATCCATGACTGCTGCCATTCAACCCTAAATCTAGTTAATGACTACTGAGACGTAATTAACGTAAGAACAATAGTCTAAATATAATGCATAGATAAAATAATGGGGTTCCAATACAAATCTCCCTAAGGAGTTATGAATCTTCTCCCTAAAAAATCTAAAAATATAATAAAGCTTTGTTAATCTATCATTCATACTGGCTTACCAGCACACTCTGCATGCTCTCAAACATAAGCATAAATATAAAAAACCCTAAAACTTAGGTCAAAACTCGTCAAGGGTAGTTTCGTCATTTGTCTTCTAACTTGGGCTTTGAATCGGCTGTCTGCGAATTGGATGTCGATCGATGGTAAGTGTGCGCATCGATCGACCTTGGTCTTTAAACATTGGTCGACGCCAAGGTTGGGTTGTCGATCGACGACAGTCTTGGTACTTCGAGTCCTCAAATGATCAGCTACGGATTCTTCTCCTCTAAATGCTCCAAAAGCTCCAAGTATCTCCATGTATCTCCAAAACGTCCATGGACCTGTAAATACTCTAAAACATAACCTAGCACACAAATATAGACCCCTAAATAGAGCCTATAACATGACTAAACTGGTAATAAATAGGCTATATCAACTCTCCAAGACTTAACCTTTTGCTCTTCCTCAAGCAAACCAAGCCTCTGAAAGGTGTTTTTGAAAAAGTGGAGACCCACATAATGTCTAAGTAGAACTGTCACCCTACTTTGTGGCACCACATCCTATCAATTCAATCACGGAGAAACTTTATATACCTTATCCTAGTATAGCAACCCCAATCCATTATACCAACAACTTAGCAAATACTAGTATGACTCACCCCTCTACTGATTTCATTTCTTTGCATAAAATAAAAGTGTCCGCCCTTACCTTGGGAAGTATTGATCAAAGGACACATGGACTCTTACCTCTCCAAGTATCTGAACAAACCAGGCACAAAGTCTTCTCTGATTCCTTTTTCCCCCTTTTATCTCTGAATCTTTTTAGATCTCAAACTTAATGAACAATGATGCTGATACAGTCCATCATGCCATCTTATTTTCGATTTTCTTCTTTTCTTTTCTTTTCTTTTGTCTCTTTTATTTTGTTTCTGTGCTTTTTGGACAAAGTTGTAGGCGAATAGTGGGGTCATCGGTAACGTACCTATCCCTCGCTTCCAACAATGTGTGATCGCTCCTCTGAATTGGATAATGGGGTCGTAGGTAATGTACCTACACCTCTGCATCTTTGGAAGTCATCTCAATCTTTTAAGATTTTATGTAGATGCTGAAGAGAAGAAAGAAGGGAATCAAAGGTGCAATGACTTTGTACCTGCAGACTTGCAGAAAGAAATCCGATCCAGTGTATACCAAGCCCCAAAGCAAGCAAATAATGTCAGGATTAGTGTTGGAAATCAGTTTTGGTTACTTCAAACTTTCTAGCAAGTGTGATCTAGTGGCAGGATGATCCACTTTGGTATCTCTAGTAATCTCTGCAAACAACCTTCTAAGAATTGTGCTAAAGTGTGGTTAGTCAATAATAAATCTTGATCATAATCTTCTTCTTGACTCAATAAAACTTTTTGAAAAAATTATATATATATAGAAAATAAGAATCAAAACAAATCAATTAGCATTAGCGAACCTCCTCCAGACTTAAACTACACTGTCCCCAATGCAATCTGCCCTGGGTTGGTTAGGAAAAATCAAATCATAAGTAAATAGCTTAAGTAGAGAACTCGATACCAGACTTTGTAAAAGAGTGTCGATCGATGGTAGGCGTGTGGGGTCGATTGATGGTCGCGATCCATTGTCGACTGATGGTCCCTCTATGGTGTCGATCGATGGTGGACTCAAACAGTCTACAAAACAAAGGAAAACTCAAAATAAGTAATATTATAACTAAAAACGAAATAAAAACTAACTAAACAGTGGGTTGCCTCCCACTCAGTGCTTGGTTATAGTCTTAAGCTCGACGTTGTGAACTCTCTGACTAGTATGGTGGTGTATAAGCACTTGGAAAACAAGTGTCTACATCTTCTTTACTCTTCTGAAACCATGTACCAATAAAGCTCCTCATTGCCTCATCTCCTCTGGTTTTCTCATTCTTCATAATCTCCCTAGCAACCTCCATTGAATGCATTCTCCTTTGTAGGTACTTAATACTGCGCTGTAGCATTCTAAGTCTGGCAGCTGTAGTCTCTGATATATCTTCCAATTGCTGAGAGATATCTTCCTTGACCAGGCTCTGAGAAAAAGCAATCTCCTCGAACCTATCTTCCAATTGTACTTCTGCTGCTGTTTTCCATTCGTTGGCTTCAGTGTCGATCGATGGCGTGATATTGCCGTCAATGATGCCAGTCCGTCTGCCCCAATTTCATGTTGTCTCTGAACAGTATTCAAGTCTTGCTTTGTCTCTTCTATGTGTGAGGTCAGACTGGTGAAGCAGTTGTCTATGGGATAGTAGACATCATCCAGCCTCCTGTAGAAATCATCCAGTGACATTTCTTGAGCTTTGTAAATCTCATGCACAATATTATTAATCTATGCGTTGCTGTATGTCCTTTGATTCTTTATAGACATAGTGATCTTTGCTGGATGTTCTTGTAAACATATGTAGCTATGCCCAAACATACTAGCTCTCTCTAGAACTGCTTTGATGTCTTCAGCTTCAACATTCACTACTCTTCCGTCTGTAGCTCGTGCATTACCATTCTCATCTCTGTAGATGCCATACTCATCTTTCTTTTCCCAATTCAAAGTTTTTTTTCTTGAACTCTCGTGCCTTGCTCAAAACGCCAATTGATCGATGGTGGGTGGATGCTGTCTATCGATTGTTGAGATATATATGTGTTGTAGTGACGAAGTCTGTGTACCTCCGGAAAGGTGCTATCGATCGATGCTCGATGGATGACGTCGATCGATCTAGGATGCTTGGAAGTGGATGAAATATCACGGATCTTATCGTCGATCGATGCTGTAAGATGCGCGTTGATCCATGGATGTTTATATTGTCCAAATGAAGTAGCTGTTCCATTAGCCATAATAAGGGCATATGCTACATCTTCCTTAGATATATGTAGTATCCTTCCATAAAGAGCCTGTACACGTCCCTTTGGGTCTCTAAAAATTCTGAACTCATCCAGTCTAAGTTTACCAATATTTGTATCTTCTGTTTCAAGTTCGCGTTCTGGTTCTTGTCTGATGTCGTTCAATGGCCAGGAGTAGCCGGCGATAGATGCTCAATTACCCACTCTCGCGTTCATCACCCAACCAGCGTCTTCTGGTGGTAGGCCGCAATACTCAATCAGCTCTTCCTTTCTGTAATCTTCAATGTATTCTTTGTAAGCTTCACCGTGACCTTGGCATGTTGCACGTGTGTCGATGGATAGTGTATGGTGACCATCAATTGATGCTTGATAACAAGATTGTTGTCTGAAAAGGTTTCCAGCTCCATTAGCCATGGCAAGTATATCTGCTACATCTTCTCTCGTGATATTTAGTAATCTGCCATCAATAACTCTTGCATGACCATCTAGATCTCTCATGATACTGAACTCATCCGGTTGTAGATAACCATATTCCTTCTCGCGCTTTGCAGCGTTTTGAGTTCGTACTCTGCTTCTAAACCAGTATTGATCGATGGCTTAGGGGCACCGTCGATCGATGTCGATTTCCCGAGTTGATGGGAAGTATGAAAAACACCAGCCTCTTCCATAGCAATATCAAGGTACTCGATCATCTCTTCGTCTCTGTAATCTTTGTCGTACTCGAGGTAGGCTGAGTTGTAACCACCATCTGCGTGGCAGTTGTTGATTGGTTCTGGAGTATTGTTTTCGATTGATGACGAAGGGTGGGTGTCGACCGATTTCTGAACTGCAAACGCGTCGATCGATTGTCTGGGTTGGGTATCGATCGATGCTCCATCTTCCGATTCCTCATTGAACTCATAATCGCAGAAGCATGTGGCCACAAGTTCTGCATCATTACTCAATTCAATCAGAGTAGCCTTGCTCTTATTCTTGATATGTTCATATAAAATATTTTGATCAATTAGAGATAGATACAATCTGTTTAATTTCATATCGCTGATAGCTCCCACGGTAGCCATGAATACTATTCCAAGCAGTAGTGAAGAGTTCCAATCTATCCTGGTGTCCATCACCTGGAAGTTTACTGGGACTAGGGTGTTGTTGATATGGACTGGAACTTCTTTTACAATCCCTCTTGAGTTCACTTTTGAGCAGCCTACAAATGTGAAAGAATCATTGGAGGGTTCCACTTTCAGGTTCAGCTCCTCTGCCATAGCTTTTGACATAATGCTCACTGATGATCCAGTATCACAGAGCGCATTGGTGTATTTTTAGCCCTTGATGAAGCATGGAACCACGAATTTCCTAGAGTCACTTTTCTTCTTCAAACAAGTCCTCTGTTTCATCTTCTCTCTGAGGTGATTGAACATGATCTCTATATCAGCGCATGTTTCCCTTGTTTCCTTGAAAAACATCCACAACATGTGAGTATAATAAGCTACATGAAAAGAAGTATCTAAAGGAATTTTGGAAACTCTTTTGACAAAGCTATCCATCTCTTTTTCATTGGCTTATCCGCATTGATGTTTGGGGATCTTTTGCTTCCTCTTGAAGTGTCCTTCATCTTCTCTATCAAGGTCCATAGCTTCAGATGTGTCAGAATTCTTTTCCGAAACCGTCAAGGTTGATGCTTGGCAGTCGAACCGACTTTCTCATATGTCGATCCAAGCTCATGTCACATTGTCGATCTATACTTCTATTTCTCTGTTGGTCGATCGTATCTTCACGGTGTCGATCGATGTTAGTCGATTCACAAAAAGCTACTGATATGGCTGGAGTTGGCGTCGATCGATGCCCATTGCTTGGTGTCGACCGACACCAATGCATACTGTCGAATGACATAGAACTTTCCACACAAAAATCTCCTTCTAGGAGCTCTTCCCTCTTAACTTTCTCCAAAAATCATCATCACTCAAAGCATTGACGTGATGCTTATGTCCAGCCACTAGTTTCTCCTGGATCAAGCTCTCATGCCTCCTAATGATTTAACTTGTTTGCAACACCTGATTCTCTAGCTTCTTCACATGGGTGTTGAGATTTTCGAACTTGGTGTTGAGGTTGAGGTACAGCCCATCTATCTTTCCATTGAAGTCCACAGTCATCTTCTGCTTTTCTACAAAAACTCTGTCATCCATGGCTTCGATCTTGCTTTTTGGGGCTTCTAGAGTAGGATTCTTGTAGTAGGAAGATCCATAGGTTCTGTTGTTGTTGAAGGGTTTTCACTGTGGTCTCTGATTAAAGTTGCTCCTTTGACCATTCGCATAGGAATTCTTGTTGAAACCTGGATTCCCTTGTCTATGGAAACCATTCCCATCAATGTAGTTCACATACTCTTCAATCTCATCATCTCCATATTCTATTGCTTCCACTTCTGCAAAAGTGACCTGCTTCCTGAAGAGTTTCTGAGCACTATCCAATTTTTCCTTGACCTCTTCAATCTGATCCTTATTCATAGTTGGAGTCGACTTCCTCCTTTCAAAGTCTGTGTTCTTGGTGCTTTTGCTGGATGCCAGTTTCTCAATCAACCTTGTAGCTTCTTCAGGATTTCTAGTGCTGAAATTTCCCTCACTAGCTGTGTCCAAAGCTATCTATACTGTAAGCAAATACCAATAAAGAAAGTTCTGAGAAGTTGCACTTCGTTGAAGCCATGATGTGGAAAATCTCTTTGGTATAATTTGAATCTAATCCAGGAGTTTCTAAAAGATTCTGAAGGATCCTGTGAAAAAGTAGCAATCTTGCTCCTCAGATCTTCTGCTCTTGCGTCATCAAAGAAATTACGCATGAAGGCATTCTTGATGTCAGCCCAGGATGTCAAAGATCTTCGTGGTAACTGCTTAAGCCAATATGAAGCTTCTCCAGCAACTGAGTACTTGAAAAGCTTTCAAAAGAGATAGTCTTTGGGGACTCCATTGGCTTTGATAGTAGTCACTAGATCCTCAAATCTCTCCAGATGATGCATAGGGTGCTCATGTTGTAACCCATGGTATGGTGTATGTGCTACAAGTCCGAAAAAGGCGGGCCTGATTTCAAAATTGTTCCTCTGAAAAGCTGGTGGACGAATGGCGGATCTGTTGGTGTAGAATTGGCCTGGATGGTTGTAGTCAGCCAATATTCTATGAGCAGGTTGGGCATTAGCTTCAGGTTGGGCTGCTGCAGCGTCTGCTTCTGCTTTTGTATTAGGGATTATGGCCCCCTGATCTTCTACCATTTGACCTGCTGCATTACGCAGATGACCGTCGAGGTCATGCAGGTTTCCATTCTCATCCCTAGCCAATATCAAAGTCGCAACCATCTGAACTCGTCTGCTGCTGTCGATCGATGCGGGTAAGGAGTTTCCGATCAGTGCTATGTGATCAGTGTCGCTCGATTCTCGAGTTCGGATGTCGGTCGACGCTTTCCGTAAAGAAGGTTCGGTTGACGCGGAGTAGGTGTTGTCGCTCGATGCTTCTCGTCTTTCTTTGCGGATCGTACGTTCGAGCCTTTCGGGGTCAGAAAATAGCAGTTATTTTCCTTTATTGTTTCTGATGTGTCTTTTCCTGCACCTGAAAAACAAAGAAAAAGAAAAATGACTAACTTGAAAAGTAGTAACAAACCTAGACTAAATCCTAGAAATTAAATCTATGGCGATTAATGCTCCCCGGCAAAGGCGCCAAACTTTTACGTGGGGTGTGTTTTATTGTTATAGCAGGGTATAAATATCCTAAACAAATCACTGTCAAATTACCCTAGTCTTAACACACAAATAATACTCTTGCCAAGAGAGATCAGCTGTAGTACTTAGGGATCGAATCCACATATAGCAATGGCACACAATAGATTTCTTATTTCTAAAGACTAAGCTAGGTGAATATATATATATATATATATATATATATATATTTGTTTTAAACAGATCAATTAAGGAAATATTCCTTAGCAGAGGTATAGATACAATATGGAAATATGCTAATGATGCAAATATGGAAATATGCTATTAACTAACTAGATGTAAATGTAAATATGCTAGATCTAGGGTTTCGAGCTTAATGGATTATAGGGAATATGAAGCACGGAAATATAAATATTCTAGAACTCAATTATTAACTATTTTGACTCTTTTAACTCTAACTCTCATATGCGGGCAAAAGGAAAGACCATCGATCGACGGCTAAGGCCTTATGTCGATCGACGTTGAAATCAGAAGGAAGTGTGAAGGGAGATTTGATAAGTCCACCAAACTTATTAGACCAGCTCTCGCATGAGCCTAACAGCATAGTTCAATGGAGTCTATTCTGGCATAGAACCTAGTCTCGTAGTTGTCCATGTCCTACTTTCGAGATCCTAGTTAGCTACTCTAGAATGCAAGCATGAAGCACAACTCAATTGATGGATATTAATTTAACCTAGCAATCCTACTTTTGGGTTAATCCGTGATTGTTGTCATTTAACCATAAATCTAGTTGATGGCTACTCAGACATAATTAAAGTAAGAAAAATAGTCTGAATATTAATGCATAGATAAAATATTGGTTTTTCAATACAAATCTCCCTAAGGAGTTATGAATCTCCACCCCTAAAAATCCTATTACTATAATAAAGCTTTGTTAATCTATCATGCACATTGGCTTACCAGCACACTCTGCATTCTCTCAATACATAAGCATAAATATAAAAACCCTAAAACTTAGGTCAAAACACGTCCAGAGTACTTTCGTCATTTGTCTTCTTACTTGGGCTTTGAACCGGCTGTTTGCAAATTGGACGTTGATCGATGGCAAGTGTGCAACATCGATTGACCTTGGTATTTAAACATTGGTCGATGCCAAGGTTGGGTCGTTGATCGATGACAGTCTTGAACTTCAACTCTTCAAATGATCAGCTACGGATTCTTCTCCTCTAAATGCTCCAAAAGCTCCAAGTATCTCCATATATCTCCAAAACATTCATGAACTTGTAAATACTCTAAAACATAGCCTATACACACAAAATAGACCCTAATTAGAGCCTATAACATGGCCTAAAGCTGGTAATAAATAGCCTATATCAATTTCCGTAAAATAAGGAAAGTCTGGGAACCCAAATTTTCCCAGAGGACCCGGATTATCTGCGTAAACACACGAATACGAAAAAGACAAAGATAACAGAATATCGATAGTAAGTTGCACGGATGCGCTTTATTAATTGATTAGAACAGAGCTACAAGGTTTCACCAAAATAGGATGAATAGAGAATTGCTAAAAAAGAGAATTGCAAAACAGAAGCGATAAAACGTTCTAAGTATAACCTCACTAGTCTAGCCACCTAAGTTCTAAGTTCTTCTAAGTTAGCAAGAATTTTCTAAGTTTCCCTCCTCGAATCCTGGCGCTTCTTACTTTAGTTTCCCTTATATATGCCTTCTAGGTTGGTCGTCCTTTCCTTTCCTACCCTTAGGTCGAGTTTATCGCTATGCGGAAATATTTCATGTTTACTCTATCTTCGGGTTTATCGTTTAGAACTTGACATTTATCTTTTCCTGTGAATAATATATAAACCGTCATAGTATCCTTGGGCTTAATATCATCAGAAATCGTAAGTGGGCTCCTAGCCGCGTTTTACACTTTTTGGGCCGTTTTTTTGACTTAAATCGTTTTTACGATTCCTTTCGAAAGAAAACCTTTGGTACAACAATAATATTCCTAAGTAGTTCAAATTACTCATATAGTTGAGGCCACTTTTGTGTTAAGTTAACCTTTGTTGTTTTACAAGAACAATTTGAATTCATAGAGAAGACAGGTCTTTAGTGGTTTTATCGTAAAGATCCAACGATAACTCTAATTGGGACGAGGTTCCAAAGGGTCACTGGTTGAAATGGCTGATCCAAGTCGCCATCAGGCGAGTTGGTTTGGTTGATCCAACTCCCCTGATGACGAGTTGGATTGGCTGCCCAACTCCCTATTAGGCGAGTTGGATTGGTCAATCCAAATCGCCATCAGGCGAGTTGTATGAGGTGCATCGAGCTCCCCATCGGGCGTGTCGGGCCTGTTGATCCAACTTGGCATTATTCATTTTTCCGACACGATTGTTGTTCAGAGGTTTCTTACTTAGGACCTTTCCTCAAAAATTTCCGAGAAAGATTTCCTTAAGAGATGCGATCCTAGATGTTGACTTCGAGATTACCGTTTTTGACCCCAATAGAGGCGGATTACTATCTCGATGATAATGACCACTGGGTCCAACAACAACCTCCGGGTTCAAAGGCATCTCTGGGTCCATAATGACCTCTGGGTCCAACATCAACCTAAGGGTTCAAAGGAACCTCCGGATCTGACACTGACCTCTAGGTCTAAAGTTCACATCAGGGTTCAAAGGTACCATCAGGTCCAATAATGACCTTCGGGTAAACCTCAAGGGGTAACGACCTATGGGGCCAATATCGAGCCATGGGCCCATAAATGACCTCCGGGCCTTGAAGAAAAATCATATGCGTCTGTAATAGGAATATCATGAGTAACCTACCTAAGGGAGGTGGAATATGATACATCCCTATGACCAAGTCTATGAACTTGCATCATTCCTATCGTGAGTAACCTACCTAAGGGAGTATACAAGTATACGTATAGAATAGTGAATATCTTGGGAGCATACAGGTATACGTATAAGTACCCACTCCCCCCCTTTTTAGAGGGGGGGAGGGGACAGCTGAATTTGTCTTGCGAAGAATTGCCTATGTACCCCTTTTCGGGTTTCAAGCCATCTCGTAGTTCAGTTGGTTGTGGTGTGATTGTTTAGTGATAATAGTTTTTAAGGTGCATTGTGTTCCAGGTTCTTGGAATTTTGAGGCCCGGGATGTTGGCGATTTCGTACGCTCCTGGTCGAATGACCTTTATGAGTTTGCAAGGCCCTCCCAGTTTGCTCCATGTTTTACCACGTTTAGTTCAGTGGTGTTTTGGAAAACTTTGCGTAGAACTAGATCGCGTTTGATGAACCTGTGATTTTGAAGGTTTGAGTTGTAGTATATCGTGGCACCATGTTGTAATTCGGGATTCGTATGAGCGCTTGTCCCAACCCTCGTTGATGAAGTCGATATCTTCCACTAGCATCGAGTAGTTAAGGTTTTCCCATTTGGGAAGAAGCCTCCATCGTACTCTGAGAATATCGGCTTCAGCTGGGATCATGCATTATGTTCGATAGACGAGGGCAAAAGGAGTTTCTCACATTGCTCGTCTTGGTGTGGTTCGATGAGACCAAAGGACTCCTTCGGGTTCCTCCGCACAAAGTATTTTTTGGTGTCTAAACATTTCTTGAGGGCGTCTTGGGCAGTTTGTTGATGGTTTCAGCTTGGCTGTTTCCCTGCGGATATCTGGGAGTTGATTTGGTCAATTGTATCTTTCATTTCTCGCAAAACACCTCAAATCTGGCCGAAATAACCTGAGATCCATTGTCTGTTACGATTTCGTATGGGACTTCATGTCTACAGATGATATTTTTCCAAACAAAGCTTTTGACTTGAGAGTCTTTAATGCTTTCGTATTATTCTGTTTCCACCCATTTTGAGAAAAATTATGTTAGGACTACAGAAACCGTTTTCGCTTCGAGTTATGCAAAGGACCGACGATGTCCATCGACCATCGCATGAATGGATAGGGCGACGAAATGGAAGTGAGGACCTCTGCAGGCTGGCAGAATTTTGGTTCATGTCTCTGGCATTTATCGCATTTCCGTGCAAATTTTCGCAGTCATGAACAATTGTTGGCCAATAGTAACTATGGCGTTTTAACTTAATTGCGAGGGATCTTCCGCCGGAATGATTCCCGCAAGATCCAGAGTGGACTTCTTCCATGACCTTTGGAGATTTTTCTCCTTCTACAAGAGTCATGAGCGGTCCAGAGAGTCTCCATTTGTAGACCTCTCTGTCAATTAAGACTTATCGTGTGGCCTCGTTTTGATTTTCCGGGCTGCCCATTTTTCTGTAGGAATTATTCCGTCGGCGATGTATGCTTGGATTGTTTCCAACCATGGTTTCTCGCATCCGTATTCGGATCGTTCAATGTTTTCTTCATGTTGGTTGTTGATTTCGTCGATATCGTCATCCTGGGGAATGATTAAGTTTACAACGATTGGTGGCCCGATGTTTGGGTTTTCTATGAATTCGACATGGACTACTCGTCAAAGTCTGGGAGCCGATTTTGATGCCAGGGCCGAGAGATCTCAGACGAGTTTCAGGTATGAGTCCATTCTTCCGTCCCTAGCTTTGTACTCGCCGCTGAATTCGTTTGCGACAAGTTCAGAATCGCAGTACGTTGCATATTTTAAGCCTGAGAGCTAATCGTAATTTGGCAATATGTGCTTCGTATTTGGCTTCATTGTTTGAGGCGTGAAAGACGAACCGACGAGACTGTTCCAACACTTCCCCGGTTAGTGAAGTTAGCCAAGTTCTGATTCCTGATCCTTGTTTTGAAGAAGATCCATCGACATGGAGATCCCAGGTTGAGTTCGTTTCACGGTTTAACGCGCCTTTCATTGGAAGTTCGACCAAGAAATCAGAAAGTACTTGCGATTTGGCGCTCGTTCTCGTTCGATACTAGATGTCATTTTGCTAGTTTCCCTGATTGACTGGGGCTATGTAGAAATGTACGGAGCGGGAACATGGTGAGGATTATGGTTGCGTGTTACTGAAAATATGGTCTCAATTTTCGAGCCGCCATTACTACTACGAGTACTAATATTTCCATTAGCGGGTATCACGTTTCGGAGTCTAACAAAGTTTTACTTACAGAAAAAATTGGTTTCTGCTCTCCGCGTTCTTTCTGATGAGGATGCCACTTACAACTGTCGCTGACACCGGGGTATACAAGAACAATATTTCTCCTTCCATTGGTTTGGCGAGAACAGGAGGAGGGGTCAAGTGATGTTTCAACTGTTTGAAAGCTTTCTCGCATTCTTTAGACCACTCAAATTTTTGTTGCCTTTAAAAGTGTCGTAAAAGGGGACACACTTATCAGTTGATCGGAAGATGGAACGGTTGAGTGCTGCGACTCTTCCGGTTAATCTCTGCACTTCTCGTTTCATTCTCGGGGATGCCATATTGACCAACGCATTGATTTGTTTTGGATTCGCTTCGATCCCTTGATATCTCACGAGATATCCAAGGAATTCTCCATATGTGACAGTAAATCTGCATTTTCCTGGGTTTAGCCTCATGTTATGAAGGTTCAACCTCTCGAAGCATTCCTGCAAATTGATGACATGGTCTTTTTGTTTGAGTGATTTAATGAGCATATTGTCATTTTAAACCTCCATAGTTTTTCCAAGTTCTTTGGTAAACATACGGTTGACAACTTGATAGGTTTCTCATGCGTTCTTTAGACCGAACGACATTACCTTGTAGCAATATGTGCTGTGATCTATGATGAACACAATTTTATCGCGATCGTCAGGATCCATCATGGTTATAACCGGAAAGGGGATCCATGAAAGACATGAGTTTATTTCTGGCCGCCACTTTTACCAAATGATTGTTGTGTGGCAGCGGAAATATGTCCTTAGGACAAGCTTTACTGAGGTCGGTGAAATCGACGCAGACTCCCCATTTTCCGTTTTTCTTTTTACGGGGACGGGGTTAGCGAGCTAGTATGGATATGTGACTTCCATTATTGAGCCCACCTTGAGGAGTTTTTCAACTTCCTCATTGACTTCAATGGCACATTTGGGTCCCAACTTTCGTCTTCTTTGTTTGGCGGGTTTGAAACTCGGATCAACGTTGAGTTCATGACATATTATGTTGATGACAATCCCTGGCATGTCTTCTGAAGCTCAGGCGAACATGTGAAGGTGATATAGCCTATTTATTACCATTTTAGGCCATGTTCTAGGCTATATTTATGGTCTATTATGTGTGTCTAGGATATGTTTTAGAGTATTTACAGGTCCAGGGACGTTTTGGAGATAAATGGAGATACTTGGAGCTATTGGAGCATTTAAGGGAGAAGAATCCGTAACTGACTATTGGAGGAGTCGTAGTAAAAGCCTGTCGTTGATCGATGACACATTCTTAGAATCGACCGATGATGAAAGACCAAAGTCGATCGATGCTGCACGCTTGCCATCGATCGATGCCCAACTCGCAAGACAACACACTGAAAAGCCCAAGTTCAAAAGACAAAAGACAAGAATTCCTTGGAGGAGTTTTGACCTAGATTTTAGGGTTTTCATATTTATGTTCATGTATTGAGAGCATGCAGAGTGTGCTAGGGGGTGCTAGTGCAAGTACAAGTTTAGGCAAGGTTTGACACAAACCACATAACATTATAGTTTTAGGTTTCTAGGGGAGAAGATTCATAACTTAGGGAGATTGTATTGGAACCCCATTATTTTATCTATGCATTCTATTCAGATTATTATTTTTTCTTTTATCATGTCTGAGTAGTCGTCAACTAGGTTTAGGGTTGAATGATAGCAATCATGGATTAGCCCAAAAGTAGGATGTTAGCTAAGTCAATATCCATCAATTGAGTTGTGCTTAATGCTTGAATTCAAGAGTAGCTAATTAGGATTTTGAAAGTAGGAGATGGACGACTACCAGGGTAGGTTATGTGCCAGAACAGGCCACATTGAACTAGGCTGCTAGGCCTATGCGAGAGCTGGTCTAACTAGCTTGGTGGACATATCAAATCTCGTTCACACTTCCTTCTGATTTCATCTTGGATCGAAATCAGGCCTTTGCCGTCGATCGATGGTTTTTAGGTAGAAATATGGACAGATGCACCAGCTCAATGCACTAATTGAAAATGATTTTGGTTAGAAGTATAGAGGGAAATGCTACCAGCAGGAAGTTTTCGCGTAGAGAATTCAAGACTGCTCGGTAGATCGCACGGAATCGATCGATCTTCAAACATCGCTCGACGTACCGAGCGTATAATAGATCGACGATCACCATCAGAAAAACAGGTTCCTTTTCCAAAGATCACGAATATGACACCTCCGGAGCAGAAGATGGGTACATCAGAGCCTATGATGGCTGAAAAAACTGCCAAGGATTACCCCCGGAAGAAACCGAGGATTGTTCTAGAGAAGAAAAGTGACCCTGGAAAATTTGTAGTGCCATGTCTGATCAAAAGCCACAAGTTTCCCAACGCCCTCTGTGATACTGGATCATTAGTGAGCATCATACCCAGAGATATGGCAGGAAAATTGAACCTGAAAGTGGAGCCTTCCAGCGATTCTTTCATCTTTGTGGATTGCTCCAGAGTGGATTAAGGAGGTATTTGTAGAGAGGTCCCACTACAAATTCAGGATGTCTTAGTCCCGATAGACTTCCATGAGATGGATATCTAGATCAATTGGAATTCTTCCTTATTACTTGGAAGAGCCTTCATGGCTACCGTGGGAGCTATCTGCGACATGAGGACAAATATGTTGTGCCTTTCCTTGATTGATCATAATGTCTCTTATGAAATTTATAAGAATAAACCTGCACTCACAAAATTGAGTAATAAAGCAGAACTTGTGGTCACATGCTTCTGCGATTATGACTTCGATGAAGAGTTGGAAGATGGATCATCGATCGACACCCAACCCAGACTATCGATCATCACATTTTCTGTTCAGCAATCAGTTGACACCCACCCTGTGTTATCGATCAACACTCAGACTCCAGAACCGATCAACCACGACCATAGAGATGGTGATTACAACACAGCCCTCCCCGAGCACGACAAGGACTATAGAGAAGAAGAGATGATCGAGTACCATGGTATTGCTATGGAAGAGTCAGGTGTTTTTCATATATCCCATCTATTCGGGAATTCCACATCGATCGACGGCAACCCTATTCCATTGATCGATTCTGACCAAGAAGTAGCAACCAAAGTACATTCAGCTGCAGCACGCGAGAAGCAATATGGTAATCTACAACCAGACGAGTTCAGTATTATGAGAGATCCAGACGGTCACGCAAGAGCTATGTATGGTAGACTAATTAATGTCACGAGGGAAGATATTGCAGATATTCTTGCCATGGCCAATGGAGCTGGAAACCTTTTAGCACAACAGTCTGGTTACTGAGCATCTATCGACGGTCACCATACACCATCGATCGACACGCATCCAGTATGCGATGGATACGACAAAGATTACAGAGAGGAAGAGGAGATTGAATGTTGCGGCCTGACATAAGAGGAAAATGGTTGGGTAATGAACGCGAGAGTGGGTAGGCAAACATCGATCACAAGCCACTCATGGCCTTCGAATGACATCAGACGCGAACCAGAACACCAACATGGAGCAGAAGAAAGAGTTATTGGTAACCTTAGACCAGATGAGTTTGGTATTTTTAGAGACCCAGAGGGACATGCACGTGGTCTTGATGGTAGACTCCTACATTTATCCAAAGAGGATGCAGCAGATTCCCTTATTATGGCTAATGGATCAGACAATATATTTGGACAGCAGCAGAGGCCATCGATCGACGCACACTATTCCGCATCGATCGATATTGAGGAGCAGAGACGAAACCCGATCCATACCAATGCCTACACCTTTCCACCATCGATCGGCACAGCCATCCGAACATCGATCAATTGGCGTTATTAACAAGGTACACGAGCCTTTGATACTGAAGGAAACCAAATTTCCCACTAGGAAAAGAAAGATGATTATGACATCTACAGAGATGAGTATGGTAATGCACGAGCTACAGACGAAAGAATAGTGAATGTGCAAGCTGAAGACATTAGAGCAGTTATAGAGAGAGCTAATATGCTCAAGCACAGCTACATATATTTACCAGAACATGAAGTAAAGATCGCTATGTCTATGAGGAACCATTAGACATACAGCAAAGAAGAGATTGATGATATTGTGATTGCGATCTACAAAACTCAAGATATGTCACTAGATGATTTTTACAAGAGGTTGGATGATGTCTACTATCCAATAGACACTTGCCTTACCGGTTTGACTGCACGCATGGATGAGATGAAGCAAGATTTGGATATTGTTCAGAGACAACATGCGATTGGGGCAGAAAACTGAGCATCGATCGACGGCAACAACAACGCATCGATCGACACACAGACAAAAGACAACAGCAGAAGTGGAATTAGAAGATAGGTTCGATGAGATTGCATTTTCTCAGAGCCAGATGAAGGTAGATATTTCTCAGCAATTAGAGGATTTATCAGAGACTACAGCTGCCATACTTAGTATGCTACAGTGCAATATTGAGAAACTACAACAAATGATGCATTCAATGGCCTTTTTCAGAACAGTTACAAGGAATGAGAAAACCAGAAAATATGCGGCATTGAGGAACTTCATCAGTGTATGGTTTCAGAAGAGCAAAGGAGATGTAGAAACTTATTTTCCAAGTTTAGATCCAACTTCCTACTAGTCAGAGAATTCACAACATCGAGCTAAAGACTATAACCAAGCGCTGAGGGGAGGCAACCCACTGTTTAGTAAGCTTTTATTTCGTTTTTTATTTATACTACTACTTATTTCGAGTTTTACTTTGTTTTATTCAGATTGCTTATGTCACCATCGATCGACACCTTAGAGGCACCATCAGTCAACACTAGATCGCGACCATCGATCGACCACACATGCCTACCATCGATCGATACTCTTCACAGAGATTGGTATTGAGTTTCTCTACCTATCTATTTACTTATGATTTATTTTTTCTAACCAATCTGAGGCGGATTACACTAGGGACCATGTAATTTAAGGTTCGGGGAGGTTCACCAATGCTAATTAAGTTTTTTTTGAGTTTTATTTGCTATATAAATATAAGTTTCTCAAAAAAAATTTTATTGAGTCAAGAAGGGATTATGATGAAGATTTATTATTGACTAACCACACTTTAGCACCATTATTAGAAGGTTGCTGTAGAGATTACTAAAGATACCAAAGTGGATCATCCTGCCACTATATCACACTTGCTTAGAAAGTTTGAAGGAACCGAAGCTGATTTCCATCACTAAATCCTGACATTATCTGTTTGCTTTGGGACTTGGTATACACTGGATCGGATTCCTTCTGCAAAGTATGTGGTACAAGTCATTTCACATTTGGTTCCCTTCTCTCTTTCTCTTCAGCATCTACCCAATAGCTTAAAAGATTGAGATGACTTCCCGAGATGCAGAAGGGTAGGTAAATTACCTATGACCCCATTATTCTAATTCCAAGGAATGATCTCACATTGTTGGAAGCGAGGGGTAGGTACATTACCGATGACCCCACTATTCGCCTACAACTTTGCCCAAAAAGCAGAAAAAAAGAAAAAGCAAAAGAAAAGAAGAAAAAGCAAAAGAAAAGAAAAAGAAAAATAAAAGAAAAAAAACAAAAAGAAAAGAAAAAGAAGGGGAAAATCGAAAATGAGAAGGCAAGATGGACTTTATCAGCATCATTGTCCATTAAGTTTGAGATCTAAAAAGATTCAGAGAGAAAAGGGGGAAGAAAGGAATTGTAGAAGACTTTGTACCTAGTTGTTCAGATACTTGCAGAGGTAAAGTCCCTGTGTCCTTTGATCGATATTCCCAAGGTAAAGCCTACACTTTATTTTATGCAAAGAAATGAAATCAGTAGAAGGTGTCAGACTAATATTTGCTAAGTTGTTGGTAGACTGGATTAGGTTACTATACTAGGATAAGATATATAAAGTTTCTCTGTGATTAACTTGATAGGATGTGGTTGCAACAGAGTAACCTGACAGTTAAGTCTGGGGTAGTTGATATAGCCTTTTTATTACCAGTTTTAGGCCATTTTATAGGCTCTATTTATGGTCTATTATCTTTTTCTAGGATATGTTTTAGAGTATTTACAGGTCCAGGGACGTTTTAGAGATAAATGCAGATACTTGGAGCTTTTATTTAGAGGAGAAGAAACTGTAGCTGACTATTGGAAGAGTCGAAGTACAAGCCTGTCGTATATTGATGACACATTCTTGGAATCAACCAATGATGAAAGACCAAAGTCGATCGATGCTGCACGCTTGCCATCGATCGATGCCCAACTCGCAAGACAGTAGATTGAAAAGCCCAAGTTCAGAAGATAAAAGACAAGAATGCCCTGGACGAGTTTTGACCTTGATTTTAGGGTTTTCATATTTATATTCATGTATTGAGAGCATGCATAGTGTGATAGGGGGTGCAACTGCAAGTACAAGCTTAGGCAAGGCTTGACACAACCCACATAGCATTATAGTTTTAGGTTTCTAGGGGAGAAGATTCATAACTCCTTAGGGAGATTGTATTGGAACCCCATTATTTTATCTATGCATTCTATTCAAAATATTATTCTTTCTTTTATCATGTCTGAGTAGTCATCAACTAGGTTTGGGTTGAATGATAGCAATCATGGATAAGTCCAAAAGTAGGATTGCTAGCTAAGTCAATATCCATCAATTGAGTTGTGCTTAATGCTTGCATTCTAGAGTAGCTAACTAGGATCTCGAAAGTGGGACATGGAAAACTACGAGACTAGGTTATGTGCCAGAACAGAAAACATTGAACTAGGCTTTTAGGCGCATGTGAGAGCTGGTCTAACTAGCCTAGTGGACATATCAAATCTCGTTCACACTTCCTTCTGATTTCAGCATCAATCGACATCAGGCCTTCGCCGACGATCGATTGTCTTTCCTTTTGCTCGCATACGAGAGTTGGAGTTAAAAGAGCCAAAATAGTTCATATTTGAATTCTAGTAGATTTACATATCTTTGCTTTCTATCCTTTATAACTTATTAAGCCTGAAACTCTAGATCTAGCATATTAACATTTGCATCAAGTTATTTATTAGCATATTTCCATATTTGCATTATTAGCATATTTCTATATTGCATCTCTACTTCTTGAAAAGCAATATTTCCTTAACTGATTGTTTGCCAACCTATATATATATTCACCTAGCTTAGTTTTTAGGAATAAGAAATCTATTGTGTGTCATTTCTCTCTGTGGATTCGATCCCAAAGTACTACACCTGATCTCTTTTGGCAAGAGTACTATTTATGTGTTAAAGACTAGGGTTAATTTGATAGTTATCTGTTTAGGATATTTATACCCTGCTAGAACAACTAAAATACGTAAGTCAAAATGTTCTTTTTCAAACAGGCAACAAGCTCTATTTTAAGAGGCTCGCCGAGGTTAGCACCGATTTCAACGCAACGTTCCGGGAATGCTCTTTCGAAGCATACCGAGACAATCGACTTACAAGTCGGTTCGCGTTTTCCTTCCAAAGCTTTGACCTTTCGTAGTTGCGAGAAGATTTATATGTCATCTTGTTCTAGGGCATCGTCGATGAAAGACGATTTCTTTTCCTTGCTGGGAGGAGTTTCAGTTGACGATTTATTTTTGTTTTAACTCCGCAGAGAAACATACTTGCGATATTTTTCCAATCTCCCTAGCTTGTTTCGATTTCATGAGGAGTTGGAAACTTAAGGCACATGTGGTAAGTTGATGAAACTGCTTGCATCGAGTTCATCCATGGAGTTCCCACGATCACGTTGTAAGATGTGGGTCGATCGATGACCAGAAATTCCACGACTTTTGTTATGCTCCCTGCCTTAACCGCAAGGTTAATTGTCCCAAGAATCATAGTAGCTTCCCCTGAGAGTCCTACTAGTGGGCTTGGGTTTTTCGCGATTTCAGATATTGATTTCCATTCTCTCAAGGGTATTTTTGAAGATGATATAAATCGAGCTTCCAGTGTCAACTAATATCCTTGCGACATCTGGATAGCCAACTCAATGACAATGAGGTCGTTACAAGGTTTGGCCTGATCGGCCGTTGCTCTTTCCTTAAAGGAGATGACCTCGCTGCCCGTTAGTTTAGGCATATTGTTTCTTAATTATTTGGTGATCTTTAAATTAGAGAATTCGACCCCCTCCTTCTAGCGCCAAACTATGGAAACCGAAATTCGCACTGTCGATTCGCACTGTCGATTTTTGTAAAATAAGGAAAGTCAGGAAATCGTAATTTTCCCAGAGGACCCAGATTATTTGCATAAACACACAAATATGCAAAAGACAAAGATGGTAACTTGTACGGATGCGTTTTATTGATTGAAAATAACAGAGCTTACTAGATTTCACAGAAAACAAAATAAATAGGGAATTGCGGAAAAACGTTCTAAGTATAACCTTGCTAGTCAAGCCACCTTAGTTCTAAGTTCTTTTAAGCTAACAAGAATTCTCAAAGTCTCAATCTTTGATCCAGCGCTTCTTGCTTTAGTTTCCTTTCTATATGCATTCAGGATCGGTCGTCCTTTCCTTTTCCGCCCCTAGGTCGAATTTATCGCTTTGCGGAAATATTCCATTTCTCCCAAATATTCTTGTTTATAATTTGAAACTTGACATTTATCTTTTCTTGCGAATAATAGATAGACCGTCATAGTAACTTTGGGCTCAATTTCATCTGAAATTGTAAGTGGGCTCTTGGTCGTATTTTAGGCCATTTCAGACCATTTTTACTTAAATGTTTTTACGACTTCTCCAAGAGAAAACCTTTGGTACGACATTAGTTTCATAAGTAGTTCAAATTACTCATATAGTTGAGGCAATTTCGGCGTTAAGTCATCCGTTGCCGTTTTATACGAACGATTTGAATGCATACGAGAGAAAAAGATCTTTATGGTTTTTATCGTAAAGTTCCAACGAAAACTCCAATCGAGACGGAACAAGTATGATCGAGGTTTAAAAGAGGCACTGGTCGGATAGGGTTGATCCAACTCGCCATCAGGTGAGTTGGATGAGATGCATCCAGCTCACCATCACGCGAGTTGGACAGGTCGATCCAACGAGTTGGACTTTGGTATATCCAACTCGCATAATAGCAAGTTGGACGAGGTGCATCCACTTCGACTGATGGAAATTTGGATAAGGTGCATCCAGCTCGCCAACAGGCGAGTTGGAGTTGTCGATCTAACTCTCCTGATGGCAAGTTGGAAGAGGTGCATCCAGCTCGCCATCAAGCGAGTTGGACAAGTCGATCCAACTTGCCTGATGGCGAGTTGGGTGAGGTGCATCCAACTCACCATCAGGCGAGTTGGCCTTGGCGATCCAACTCGCCTGATGGAGAGTTGGATGTGGTGTATCCAGTTCGCCATAAGACGAGTTGGACAGGTTGATCCAACTTGGATGATGGCGAGTTGGATGAAGTGCGTCAATTCGTCATCGGGTGAGTCAGATTGGTTTATCTAACTTAACATTATTCGTGTTTCCGATGTGGTTGTCGTTCCGGGGTTTCTTACTTAGGACCTTTCCTGAAACTATTCCGAGAAATTTTTCCTTAAATAGATGCGATCCTAAACGTTGATTTTGTTATTACCGTTTTAACCCCAACACCTATTGTCTGCAAGACAGCAACGGCACAACTCAGCTCAACTACTGGAACACCCTGCACCCTGCACCTCAAAACTTATCATTTTTAATACGATCTCCGAATCATGCTTTCTACTACTACCTATTATCTAAGTATTATGATTTCCTACTCCTATTTATGCTAAAAGTCTTTGGACTAAGCCTTTCTATTCAACTAGTTCCAACTAAGGGATCAAGAAGAATATAACCATACTTAAAGGGGCATACCAGTTGGATCAAGTCTTTAGGGATTTACAATCCTGGCCAACCCAAGTGGTTCAACCACTACAACTACAATGGATATATGACTTAAGAAGTTATGGGCATTCACAAGCCTGGGTATGTTGTCAAATATACCCGATCCTTCTTAAAGTCCATGAGCCAAAACATATGTCGGGACCTCCAATACGAAATATGCAAAATCATGCATAAAACGCTACGAGCAACATATAATGCAGGATGCATCAAGTACATTTGGAAAGTACTGTAAACAACCCCATGTTTGATTCATGGATCAAAACGTGCAAAGCTTGGGAGCACACATTAAAATCTAATTATCCAGATGTGGAAAGCAGCAAGTCTGGCGCTTGAGTCACCACACCAGATAGAATCACACCAGCATTGATCGATAAGACTGACGACTGCCTAAACCCCTAACAGAGTCAAAGTCACACCAGCACGAGATAAAAGTCTTACAATGGCTTTCATCTGGAATCAGAGTGCAGCATAACAAAGTCTCGATAGTTGCCTGGTTCCGAGGGGCAGAGTACAAGTTCAAACCTGAGATTTGTAGTAGCCTACCTAAGGGAGACAAAGTACAATCTCCACGATAATGACCTTTGGGTCCAACACCAACCTCAGGGTTCAAAGGCACCTCCGGGTCCGACAATGACCTTTGGGTCCGACAATGACCTTTGGGTCCAACAGCAACCTCAAGGTTCAAAGGCACCTTCAAGTCTAATGTCAACCTCAGGTTTCAAAGGTACCTTCAGGTCCAATAATGACCTTTGTGTAAATATTAGGGTTTAATAACACCTACTGCTTTGAGTATGACCTTTGGGGCCAATATCAAGCCCTGGGTCCATAAACGACCTCCGGGCCTTGAAGAAAAATTATATGGGTATGAGAACCTATATTAGGAATATTATGAGTAACCTACCTAAGGGAGGTGGAATACGATACATTCCTATGACCAAGTCTATGAACTTGCATCATTGCTATCGTGAATAACCTACCTAAGGAGGTGGAATACAATATCATCATATACCTAATTTATCGACAAAAGCCTGCCTAAGGGGGGCAGAATGCAATATAAAGAGAATCTCAAGGCCTAAGAAAAAAATCAAGATTTCATTAATCAACAAGAGCTTACCTACGGGGCAGGATTCTATATCATGATCACCTATAGAGGGTAAAAAATCAGACTTACGGATCTATGATCGGTACTAACCTACCAAATGGAGGTTGAAAATGATCTCAAGAAGGAACCTCCGGGTTCAAAATCTCCAAGAAACTGGTCATAAAATTCCTAAAAACCTCTGGGTTATAAACCAACAGAAAGCAATGTTTGTTATGACAAGGAAGAAAGAAACAGCTAGGAACAGTCTCTATAGTCTCGCAGGGGAGTCACTGAACTCAGCAATCAAACGCCACCAAAGCAAAATATCAAGATGCATTTGAAATAAGAAAGAGTGTGTAGATTATTATTTCAAAAGATTATAAAAGATTTCGTTCAAACAAAGAGATAAAGACAAAAAGGCAGAAATCGTCAAAACGCAAAACAGAACCACTCAGCGAGAAGGCTACTCTAAAGGTTGAGAGGCGAATGGAAGAAGACTTCCCACAGGGATATTCCCTCCCATCATGAACAAGCAACGACGATGTTCCTCCTGGGAGTCTTAATGCTTGACCTGTTTCTCTATCCATTCCTTCATAAGATCCCACCGGGTATATGCCCTGGCTCGTTGGCCCGCCATATCTCGTTTTGGCTGCTATGTTCTGCACCTGAGCACGAAGAAAGCAAATCTCTCCATGCAATCGAACAACCTGGAGGCTTTAATAGTTTTTCATCGTCATGGGATGATGGATATTAGTCACCTTACAGCTATTAGAACCTTTGGAAATGACCGTCGGGAAGGAAGAAGAAGCCGTCAAACCCATTCCCGACATACGCAGAGAGAATGAACGCCTTCTCCATGTCCTGTTCCTGTGTTACTCATCGTAAATGGCTGACACCGAGAGGCTATGAATGTTCCCTAAAATGAACATAATAAGCAAAGAAACTAAGGAATACACAGCCTCATAAATAGAAGTAGAAGACATACCCCAAATGGGCTACAACGAAGAGACTCGCGACTGACTAAGAATCCACGCACCAGATTCGGCTACGGATTTCCCTCACCAGCTTCACTGAGGCCTCTCCATCAAAAATACGGGGCACGACACATCTAAAAAAAAAGAGAGGAGAAGTCAGTTAAGCAGAGATCACGAGTAAGCATTGTTCCGTAAAGATCAGTTGAAGAAGAAGAAGAAGAATTTTATTGGTGGAAACAACAATATGACCTTTGGATCTTCTTTTCAGAACCCACCCCAGAGAATCAGGAGAGCAAGTTAGAAGCTATGGTTGACAGAGTATTGGAGCAGCAGCAACAAATGACTGTGAATTTCAATGGAAAGATTGATGCTCTGTACATCAACCTCAACAAAAAGTTTGAGACTCTCAGCACTCATGTCAAGAAGTTAGGGAATCAAGTGGTCAAGACAAGTGAAGCCATTAAGAGACCTGAGACCCTTATTAAGGAGAAAGGAGAAGCTGGTCAGAAACACCACGTCAGTGCATTGATAGGTGATGATTTTTGGCAAGGTGCAGAGTGAACAGCTCCAAGTAGAGAATTTCTGAGTAGAAAGTCCTATGTCTTTTGGTAGTTCGCACTGGTGTTGATCGGCACATGTTTCTGAACATCGATCGACAGAACCTTCAGAGTCTGTAGCATCGTGTGAGTCTTCGAACATCGATCGACGTCGAGACATCAACATCGAATGACGGTCCTCAACAGCAGAACCAGTTCGTCTACCAAGTCTGAATGCAAGCTTGTTTGTCAAATATCTAAGTATGGGGACTCCAAAACAGAACGCTGATACACCGGAGGCAATAATATTTGATAAGGAAATATAAAGACATTCCTAAAGGAAGCAGAAGATTCCTAAACATCTGCGTAGAGAAGCAAATGACAAAGAGATGGATAGATTTACCAATAGAGTTTTTAAAATTATTTTAGATACTCAATTTGAGGAAGCATTCTATATGTAGAAATTGTGAATGTTCTTTAGGGAATCCAAGGAGACAGATGAGGAAATAGAGTGCATGTTCAATGGCCTCAGAGAGAAGCTCAAACAGAGGATCACTCTCAAGAAGAAAAGTGACCCTGGAAAGTTCGTGCTTCCATGTTTTGTCAAAGACCACGAGTATCCACATACCCTCTACGATATTGTATCAGCAGTAAGCATCATGCCTAGAGCTATGGATGAGAAGTTGAGCGTGAAAGTAGAGCTTCCAGTGATTCGTTTACTTTTGTGGATTGCTCCAAGGGGAATTCAGGAGGGATAGCTAGAGACGTCCTAGTGCAGATTTGCAACGCCTTAGTCCCAATAAACTTCCGTGATATGGGTATAAAGACTGACTGGAACTCTTCCTTACTCCTTGGAAGAGCATTCATGGCCATAGTGGGAGCTATCTGCGACATGAAAACAAAAAGGTTGTATCTATCCTTGATTGATCCAAATAATTTTAATGAACCTGTTAAAGTCAAGAGCAAGGCTACTCTGATAGAATTGGGTGATGATCCACATTTAATTGCTACATGCTTCTGCAATTACGAGCAAGAGGAGGAGTTTGCGGAGATAGAATCGATATATACCCAACCTTTGGTATCGGTCGACGGCCCCTACATACAGAAACTGCACAAAACCCACCCTTCAAAATTAATCGATAGCCAACTTCAAAAATAGGTTGACATTCTAATCATACAAAAATTGGTTGATTTCAAACCTTCAAAAATAGGTCAACGTTCTCAGCATACAAAAATCATGTTTGAAGAGATGGACATCGATCAAAAGCAGGACCCTACCTTGATTGACGGCCGATCGAAACAAAAGTACGTTGGTTGGCAAGCATAAACCTCATTCTTTATATACTTATAGGCACTCGAAATCCACCCTAACCAATCTCACACAGACATATAAACCAGTCTCTATGATAATTGAGGAAGCAATGGATGGCAATTCTAATAGTAAGAAGAAGATCCCCAAACATCTTATAAGGGAAGCTAATGAGAAAGAGATGGAATACTTTTCTAAGACAGACCTTAGAAACCCCATTTGAGGAAGCTTATTACACTCACAGATTTTAGACGTTCTTCACAAAAACCAAGGAGACTGATGAGGACATTGAAAGAATTTTTATTCATATGTGGAAGAAGAAAACACAGAGGGTTAAGTTAAAGAAGAGAAGCGACCCTAGGAAATTTGTGATTCACTGCAACATCAAGGGACATGACTACCCTCATTCACTCTGCGATGCCGGTTCTTTAGTTAACAATATGCCAAGAACCATGGCAGAGGTGCTCAGCTTAAAAGGTGGAGCTTTCTAGTGATTCATTTACTTTTGTGGATTGCTCAAAGGTAAATTAAGGAAGCATAGTCAAAGACCTCCAAGTGCAAATCGGTGATGCCCTAATTCTTGTAGACTTTATGTGTTGGACATCCAAGTGGAGCATAATTCATCCCTGTTACTTGGAAGAGATTTCATGGCCACAATAGGAGCAAAATGCAACATGAAGACAAACAGGGTGTATCTATCTCTTATTGAAGAAAATCATTACTATGAACCTGTTCAAACTAGAACCAAGATTGCTCTCATTGATTTGGTTCATGAACCAGGACTTGTGGCCATGTGTTTTTTTTGCGATTTTGAGCCAGAGAATGGGTCGGATGATGGAGCATTGATCGACACACACAATCGGTCGACAGCAACAACATACAGTCGATCGACAGCAACCCTTTGCCATCGATCTACAACCATGACATAGGGCATGATATGGCTAACCAAGATTATGATACTTCTTCTCTTGAAGAAGAAGCAATCAAGTATCAGGTTCTTTTACTAGAAGAAGCTTGAAATTTTAGAGGACCTGAGGAAACCTGTATCGCGACATTGATCGACGGTGGCCCTATACCATTATATCAATACTAGTTTGGCAGAAGGATATGAATCCTATAAGAATCCAGCTAGAAGAAGATTTTGCTGGTAAACCAGAGATGAGTATATAGTTTATAGAGATGAAGATGGCAATGCACGAGATGTAGATGGCAGAATCATCAACATGTCCAAACAAGACATAAGAAAGATTCTCCAAAGAGAAGCAGTGGTTGTTACACTCATCTGCTTTTATCACCAGAGAAATTTGATAGGACCATGCCAGAGACAGAAACATACAGTAGAGCAGACGTAGATGACATGGTAAAAGGAATCTATAGAGCACAAGAGATGTTGATGGATGAGTATTACAAGAGGATTGATGATATTTATTACCCATTCAACAACAATATTAGCTGGTTATCCACGCGCATGGATGAGATAAAGCAAAATATGGACTCTACTCATCAGATGATTCAAAGACAGCATGCGAATGGAGCAAAAGAAGCACCATCGATCGACACATGAGGATTGACGGTTCACGCGGACCATTTAGACAGATGCTGGTAACTGAGAAGCTGATAGAAGACAAATTTGATGGAATTTATGCATCTCAATACATGATAATGGAAGATATCTACAGGAGATTGGATGACATATCCATTGTGGGAACCAAAATTCATATAGTCTATTTCCGTAATCGGAGGAAATCTAAGAAACTCTAACTATACCTCAAGTCCCAGATTTTTGCTGAGCTTACGAAAAGTGATAATATTATGAATAACAAAAGCAAGATAACCAAATATGATTTGTGAGTGAAGAGAAAGATCTTATTGAATCTAGTCGCCCATGGGCGACTAGACCTTGCAGAGAGTCTAGTCGCCCCGCCCATGGACGACTAGACCTTACGGAGAGTCTAATCGCCCATGGGTGACTGGATGTTGTACGCGTCTTTTCGCCCATGGGGGACTAGACTTTTCGGAGAGTCTAGTCGCCCATGGGCGACAAGACGTTGTGTGCATGTAGTTGCATATGGCTGAATAGATCTCTCAAGGGTCTAGTCGCCCATAAATGACTAGAATTTGTGTGTCTATTCGCCAACAGGTGACTAGACATGGAAGAGACATGGATGTTTCTACAACTGTACGGCTTGAATCATTGATCGGGAAAAGATGGGTACGGCGATGATGAGTTTGGATCTGACGGTTTCTCGTTTTCCTTTTACTCTAAATAGTGATAACTTTTCGTGGTAATTTTTAGTCATCAATTCCATCGTGACCACTTTTGACCCCAACAGATACCCCCCCCCCCCCGCTTGCAAGAATCGCCGAGGTGTTCTTGCAAGATGTTAGGTGTGTCAGGTAACATAGGCGGATTGAGGGCTAAAAGTCTGAGGATGAAAAGTAAATCCCTTTTTCTATAAGTATATGGAGTGAGCTTTCAAATCTTTTACTTGCTTATTTCCACGAGAAAATTCTCTCAAGGTAGAAAATCCTTTTTCCTCTCTTCTTCCCTTGTTTTTTGTGTTATGGCTTTCAACAATGACATTTATGATGGTGCATTGCCTTCTATTTTTGTTCCCGGGAGCCTACAAGTTCAGGCGATGAGGTTGTTTTGAAGGTTGAGTTTTTGCGATACTCAATTGACCCTTAAGCGGTGGAGGCGTATTGGTGTGCAATCTGCGATTTTGCACTCCCACCACCTGACTCCTGGTGCCCTGCGAGACATACTTTCGGATGGATGCCGAGGGGCCGAGTGAGTTTAGGCATTCTTTCCTTGCCACCATCCGATATTTCTGCTGAGTTAAGGAGGACTTGAAGTTCCAGATGTGGAATTATGGGGAAAGTGCCAACTCTCCACCTCGTCGCTATTTTACATGTTTCACGGTGTATTATCGCTTATGGTTCCCCATCGCGGAGGTCATAGTTCGGTTCTTGGATCACTATGGCTTGTCGATTATCAACTTTCGCCAGCCGGTCTGCAGCACCTCGTCGGAATCTTGGTTTTGAGTTACAAGCGAGGGATGGACCTGAGATTTGACTATTTTCTAGCTTTTCAGTATCCGAAGAGTACAGGCTTGCCGTTCTAGTAATGTCTCAAACCATGAAACTACATGGCGGTGATCAATTCGTTTACATCCAAATTTCATAGTTGGGACAAGCGTTACATCTTTGTTAGCAAAAATATGGGGAAAGCCGCTTTGTCAGTGGAAGAATGCATCCCTATCTTTAGACGAAGATGGGGTCGCAAGGGTATCGTGGTCGGATACTCTGATCATTTTTTGTTTACTGATGTCTGAAAATTTCTTTGTTTTGCAGTTGTTGACCCTCTTCCCCCGTTTCCTGCATACACGCTCGTTGTTTGGGACCTTCGTCGAGCGGGCCAACTCTATTGGGGTTACTTTTTCCCGCAGAGAGTTTTCGGAGTGGTTGAGTATCATCATGCTCGAGCTTGACCTCATACGGTCGTGGAAGAATATTTGGATCCAATCATGGAGAAGTATGATCCATACAATATCCTTCCGCGAGGAGCATGGAGAGATCTCCCAAGAATAAGCAAGTTTCTGTCGATGAAGGCAATGTTACTTAAGAGGAGGTGGAGATGGGAGTAGTACCAGTCAGACCCCCTGCCATCGTTCTGAGGTGGGTCCGAACTTGATGTATATAGCGCCTCTCTTAGCGTCCCGTCGGGTCAGCCTGCACCAGCAGAGATCTTGTTAGATCAACAAAGTTGACAAAAGCATTGCAATCTGCATGTGGGTCAGTTTTCGCATTTACATCGATTTTGTTTTGTAGAATTTTCCCCTAAATTAAACAAAAAGTTTCTTGCAAGGCCTTCACGTGATGGACGAGGCCCTTAGGGCGAGCTACTTGAAGCGCAGACGGTTCAGTTGAAGGTCGAGATGGCCTAGAAGGAAATTGCTCGCTTGAAGAGTGAGGCCAAGGCACGTCTTCTTCGTGAGAAGGATCTCGAGTTGGGGCGAGCGCTCATTCTCCATCGTGAACGCAGAGCTGTGCGGTTAATTTTGGAGAGTTCCAGCAAGCATATATGTCCTTTGGGGACTACCGCGAATGTCGAGGTTCTATGGGAGCCTTGTGACGTAAGCAAGACAGCAACTACGACTTCAAGACTGAGGAGGTGACGATGTCAAAGCATCTGGCCGACCTTTCCAACATGGAATCGATGATCCCATAGATAGAGAGGAAAAATTGGAAGCACTGGCCCCGATTCCCATTTCCCCTGACTCGGAGGAGGTTGGAACTGCGGCTCCAGGAGTGGACGTCGAGGTTGAGAAGCATGTGGACACATTGAGAGTTGGTGTCTAGTCAATTGGGATGTTGATGTCTGGGAACTATGAGTTAGATCCGTGAAGGATGTTCATGTTTTAAGGGAGTGTGTTCCCTATGTTATGTTTATGTTTTCGTTTTGGCCAAGTATGGCTGTTTGTTTAGAATATCGGGACTGGCCGTGTGTGGCTTCGAATCCCTGCTGCTCTGCGGATTTTATCTAATGAAGTATGTTTCTCGTTTTTAATGGTGTTTGAGTAGTATCTTGGATGTGGAGGAAAGAATTAGTGTTTTCATCTATCTAACTCTTTAGGGAATCGTTACATTTGTTGTTTGTTCTGGGCGTGAGTATTCAAAAATTTTAGTTTTTCGGGATTTCTTGAACATACGAACATAAGCGGAGAGACAAGTTTTGGGGTCTTGTATCAGTTTAGATACTATGCCTTGAGATGCTTGAGACCAGTGTCCTTGGCTTAGGGCAAGACCTAGGCTTACTATCAGTTTTAGGGTTTGTGGTGATTGTTCCAGCTTATGTTACCCATATGCGGTTACGACCTGGTTTCATCTAAATATTGAATTCTCCGATAAGTTCTCGGCTTATATGACTTGCATTGATCGGAATCCGAGCATCTCTCCAAATCCAATTTTGAAGTCGTCTGGAAGTGCTGACCAAAATTTTGGATTTCTTTTATAGCGCGCTATTATCCTTGTGTCGGATGTATGAGGACCAATCCTACGAGTGGGGAGGTCAAAATGTTCATTTGGAGAACGGTTGATGTATTCGCGTTGGACAATCAACGAATGTGATATAAGAATGAGTGTATGCTCTTATGAGTTAGTTTTTAATTTATAGTAACGGACGGACTGTTTTAGTTGTTTGTTTCGAGTTTAAAAGTGTATTTTCGAAGGTTTTCTCGCAACCTCTAGATTTGTTTTCGAAAATATGTTTTAAGCGTAAAGTGATCTCAAGATTTTGAGAACATGGTTTAGTGTTTCCGAAGTTTCCTTAGTATATCTCTTTATGAAAGATTTTGTGGGTTTCGGAGATGTTCATTTATTTTCGTGAAGACTTATATGACGTCCAGCGGATGCTTTCAAAGCATTGGAGTTTGTCTTGGTTTGTTTTAGAGTTGGTTGTTTGTGAGATTTCCATTTTTGGCCTATACGATAACCGTTTATTCGTGCCTGGGCGTTTCTTAATATCATGAATTGTTATTGTAGACGTAAAGTAACTCGGGAGACCAAGTAGCTTGAGAGATAAAAGAGATTTGCGAGACCTTTCAAGGTCGTATTGCGTTATTATTATTATCGGAAAAGGTTTTTTAAAAAATATTTAGTACAAAGGAAAATATTTTAAAATGTAGGAGTATACGAGTATACGAATACGTACCCACTTCCCCCCTCTTTTAGAGAGGGGACAGCTGAAATCGTCCTGCGACGAGTTGCCTACGTACCCCTTTTGGAGATCAAGCCGTCTTGTAGTTCAGTTCGTTCCGCGAGTGTTTTATTTGGCGGTTGCCGCTGCGCCGATCGTCTTAGTCGCAGTGACTGCTTCTGGATAATGACTTCTTCCGGTATTTCCTCCTCCGGTTGGGCTAGGGCATTGGGTTCAGAATCTCGTTTGCTTTCTTTTTCCGAAGACGGTAGTCGGGTGGATAATTCTGGATCGTTCTTCTCGGAAGCGTTTTCATTCAGAGACCGAGTTATCTTCGTGCGTTTGGGTTTAGTGAAAGATGTCATCGTGATTTGCCTCAGCTTATGTTCGGCTGGGAAGCACAGTCGTGAGTTTTTTGGGCATCCCCATATTGTTGTGGTTCCGTTCAGAGTCAGATATTTGATGCCCATGTGGTAGGTTGACGGGACTGCCTTCATGGATTTTATCCAAGGCGTTTCCATGATCACGTTATAGATGGTTGGCTGGTTAACGACCACAAAATTGACGATCCTTATGACTTCTTTGGCCATGACCGGGGTTTTGATCGATCCGAGAGTCATTGACGTTGTGCTAGACAAACCAGTGAGTGGTCTTGGCGTTGGAGTGGCGATTTCATCTTTCTGAGCGTATCGCGGAAAATAACATCGATGGTATTTCCTGTGTCTACAAGGGCTTGCGATTTCGAGATCCTTTATTACAATTACGAGTGGATCACAGTGAGATTTTTTTTGATTATGACGGTCTCGTATTATTTGAAAGTGATCGTGTTGTTAGGAAGCCTCGGGGCGGAGACAGGTATGCGAATGTCTCGGCTTTCCGTTCCTAACCATTTATTGACGAGATGGTATAATGGTAGTATTGTGATCCTGCGATGATTACGTTTACCATGTGACGATTGCTGTCGTTGCCGCTGTCATCTGTCTTTCTCCCCCGTTTTTCATTATCGCCGATTGATTCCCTTGAGGACTGTGTTCTGCTAGCGGAGTTTGATTGGTATTTGGCGGACGTTCGGTATCTCGGAAGAGGTATTTTATATTGGTTAATTTTGAAATTTTTCCCGCGAGCAGTTTTGCCGTTAGCCTCGCACCGAGAACATTACAGTGGCCCCTGGTCTGGTGAAACTTGCAGAATGTAGTTTCGTCGTAGGTCGAGTTTCGGGTCCATGTTGATGCACCTCAGGACGTGGAACCAGCCCAGAATGGTGATCAGGACGATAGATCAGTTCAACCGAGGTTCACCCGTCCAACCGTACCAGATCAACGGACCGAGCCGTGTATAGAATCGACCAGCGTACATCCGGAAATGACCTATGGCTGGAACCACGACCTAATGACCGAATTAACCATCCCACAGCTAGTCTTTCCCGACCCATTCGACATTCTAATACCAACCGAAAGGGTACGTAGGCAGTCTTTCATAAGGTCTAATTCTAAATCAATCAGAACTTTTTCGTGTATTTTCCGTATTTTTTATCGAGCTGCAACTCAAGTAGGTTTAAGGATTAGGTGGCTAGAACTAGCAAATTTACTCGTCGACACATCCAATATCAGCCCTGCACTTTCTTCTACACCCGCAGCATCCACACATTTTTGGAACAAATTTTCACGCGTTTCCGATCCTAATACATACTTAACACTCTCTCTTACTTTGTGCAAAGAGTCCCAAATAACCTTCAACCCATCTTGCACTATGAGGTTCAGTATGTGAGCTGCACATCTGACATGAAAAAAACTCTGCTTCACAACAAATTATCTCTAAAATTGAGCTGGGATTTCATAATATGTTGCACTAAGTCATTACTTGTAGCATTATCTAAAGTGACTGAGAATACCTTCTTATCAAATCCTCACTCTTTTAGTGAATCAAGGAGCTGAACCGCAATTTTCATACCATCATGTGGAGGTGGTAGAGTACAAAACGTCAGGATCTTGCTGTCAATTTCCAATTTTGGTCAATGTAACGTGCTGTCACACACATGTATCCTTACCGTTTCACTGATGTCCACAAGTCAGTCGTGAAGGAGATTCGTCCAGGAAAACTCCCAATTCCCTCTTCAGTGTGTCTCTCTCACTTTCATATAATCGAAACACATCTGCTCTCGTTGTGTTTCGACAAATCGTCTGGACATTAGCATTCAAATAATTCCATGTCTCCCTCACTTTTTCATACTCCATGTACGAGTAAGGTAGATCATGCTGGACTATTGTCTTAGCTACCAGCTGCCTAAACACAGTATGATCATAGTTGCGAGAAACAACTTTCCCCTCCGTATTGAGTTGTTACTGCCTTCCTTGATTCCTTGGGTACATTCTACATCTCAAACAATGCCTTCATAACCCACTGGTTCCATGAGAGTGGGAGTGCCCTGCATACTCATTCCTGTAATGATTACATGCAGCTTTCATCGTTCCATTGGGTTTGCACCACCTTGAAAACGACCCACACATCTGATCTTTGCCTCTCTTCCCTTTCATCTTCACCGAGTTTACCCACTTCTTTATCCAGTTCATCGTCAAAGTCCGGTATGTCCTCTGTGGCCTTCTCTTTCTTCTTTTGTGACTTAACAGGCACGGACTTAGCAGGCGCGGACTTGTTCTTCTGCGACATAGTCATTGCCTTTCTGCTCTCTCCACGAATCACAGACTTCATATGAACAGAGTTGTCCATACTACACGCCTTATCGGACGAGCCAATGCTACCATCTATAGTAGATTGCAACATGGATTTCCTTGTAGCTGTTCCAAAAGTGGTATGTTTGTGAGGCTTTGTTTTTTGGGTTGAGGGAGTGATTTCAACATCAGAATCATCACTTTCAGCGACAATACTGATAAGTTTTATTTTGCTTCCTTGCTTCTTTCCATCAACACCAGTTACACCACCTTCTTTCATCTGAGCAGCGACTTCCTCCTCTACAGCAAACTTAGCCATGAGATCTTGAGTATCCAAGTCTACTGTATTTAGGGGGATGAAGTTCGGATCAAACGTTAACTACTCTTCTGAGTCACCCTTTGATCCCAAAGTCTCTCTCTCAAGTCCCGTGTGATTAGGGCTTTTTTGGTTTAAACGACAACTAAGCTTAGGTGATTAGGGTTTCCTAAATTTTGTTAAAAATCTAATTAATTTTTTTTTAAGTTTTGTTTTTAACATTTTTATTATAATTATACAATTTTTTTTTATATTTTTAAGAATTTAAACAATAATCTACTAACCCTAGTTCCTTAAAGTTGCTACATCGGTAATGTTGTTAACTCGAACTTTTGCTAAAAAAAAATAGGAGGTGACATATAATAACTTGAAGCAGGTGTGAGATCAACACATACATCATCTTAACACCATATCATGTTTATATCATGTTGAGCCTACACCTACTTCCACAGTCATTACCAGCATCCTCCTTGTTCACCTACAAAAACCAAAGACATATTAGAGACTATTATTCAATATGGCAATATCTAGACGAGTCAGCAATATATTGACAACGATCACGTTAAGACTGATATCCAGTGGTAACAGATATTTGCTAAGTATTCCAATCTACTGGTGGATAATGTGCATCCTTAAAACACGAAAGACTCATCCTTAAAACACGAAAACAACAGATATTTGAATTCTCAGGCCTACTTATCAATTACAAATCTACCACTTACAAATCTACATGCAAATATATTTTTCTGCTTTTACGAATCAAATGTATATAAGGATCCACCACCACTTACAAGTCTACATGCATGTAACATCTACTGAAATGGCAAAAGACTCATCCTTAAAACACGAAAACAACAGATATTTGAATTCTCAGGCTTACTTATCAACTTGTGTCTCGCATTATTTTTCATAAGATAGCAAATATATTTTTCTTCTTTTACGAATCAAATATATATAAAGGATAGCCCTTGTAGCTCCTACAAAATTTAGAGTTTACCATTCCAGATCTTTAGGCTCCGCAATCCACCAACTCTCCTTTCTAGATGTGCTCCGGTGGTGGATCTGAGAAGAAACGAAGAAAGCACCTGAAATTTTTAAGAAAATGTTACATACATGTAGATTTGAGATTGGAGAAAATGTAAGCTATCTCTGGTGGTGGATCTGTGACATGCTCTGGTGGTGGATCTGTGACATGCATGGGGATTGGAGAGAAGGGGGGAGTCAACACCCGTCGCCGGAGATCCCAGCCGGTGGTGGATCTGTGACATGCTTGGAGATTGGAGAGAAGGAGGAGTCAACACCCGTCGCCGAAGATCCCAGCCGGTGGTGGATCTGTGACATGCTTGGAGATTGTAGAGAAGGGGGAGTCAACACCCGTCGCCAAGATCCCAGCCGGTGGTGGCGGTTCAGTTTCTACGGTGGAATCCGTCGCTGAGGATAGCTCAACGTCTCTCAACAAACGTGAAGAGAAGAAGCTGAACCTCCTCCACCGCCTGGGATCTTCAACAAGTTTCAAGCCGTCGCCGGAGCTCCTGAAGTCGTCGCCATTCCGGACCAGAGCTTCTTCTTCGTGTGCTCTCTCTCCCTCTCTCTCCTTCTCTTTCTCTCTCTCTCTTTCTCTCTCTCTCTCCTTTGCGTCGAAATGAAGACACAGAATGAAGTGAGTAGGAGGTTATGCGGGACATTAGGGCATACCACGGTCTTTTTTGGGCCATACCGCATTTGGCCCAGTCCCGAATAGACCCGTCCCGTTAGGCCCGCTTATTTACTGTAACCCACCCCCTGAGCCCAAACCCGCTCCACTCCAAGCCTTAACAGTCCAGGCCCGCAGTACAGTCCCCACTTTGACATTCCTAGCTCAAACTACCCCAAGAGCAAATCTCTCAAATAAGAGACCGATTGCAGTACTTAAGGATCGTATCCACATAGACTCGATATCTCACACAATAGACTTGAGTTTCAGACTACGCTAGGCCAGATAATATATAGAGTAATGAATAATCAAGGAGTTTGTTTTTTATGGAAGGAAGGATTGCTAAACTTAGGATTTCATTAAGGTAATCAAGATTATAGTGGATAGCAGCTAAGGGTATTAGTCATAGAACTCGATATTTAATATAAAAGACGGCCAGCTCTCGATGCGAGTCAATCTATTGACTAGTCTTTGTTCCAACTCTCGTTCTAAACCCGGATTGACCGTCGATCAACACAATAGAAATAACATTGATCGATGGTCGCTTGAGTCAATCATTATGACCTAATTTGATATGTTCACTGGTTTCCTCGATCAACTCTCATTTGGCTCTAACAACCTAGCTCAGCAGGATTATATTAAGGTAATAGACCATGCTCTTTTGTGCGCCTAACTATCCTATGGTCAGGTTTCTAGTTAATTACTCTAAAACAAGAATTAAAAACAATCCTATTGATAGATCTAATAATCACCCTTGCAGTCCTATTGTTTGGCCAATCCATGAAAACCCTAGAAAACCTAAACCTAGGAGATGGATCTACTCAGACATGATAGATGAAAGCATAAACGGAATAGATATAAAATAGAAAGCAATATAAAACCAAAGGATTTCCAGAAGAACTCTGAAGGAGTTCCTCTCTTCTCTCCTAACCTAGAACTATGAATAAAATAAAACTTATTGCCTAAACAATGGCATAGAAACACATAAATAAGGTTTAAAGTCGTGCAAGGGTATTCTGGTATTTGTAATGGCTTTTGGGCTTAAATTGGTCATAAAACACGGTTGGCCTTTCTTCTGGGATCACCTTCGATCTACACCAAATCTGGGCCGTCGATCGACACTCATTCATCTTTACGACAGCTTCCTCTCGCGAGGCAGACAAACCACTCTTCAGTAAATCGGGCATAAATTTAGATCTAGTTGTCATATGGATCTCAAACCGGTGGCATTGGAAAGCTAACTCAAAGCTTTATCTTGCGTCAAAATATGAGCTCAAACTCAAGTGGGAATATCTCCATCCATAGATAAACGTCTGACGCATCTGCGTAGTTCTACATCTCAAAAAGCTCCAGAATCACCAAAGTACTTCAGAACGTAACTGAACTTGAAAACACTCTAATACAACTCCAAAAATATATAATAGACTCTAAATAGGTCTGATATCATAGACTAAAAGTGGTAAATATCAGACCCTATCACAGCTCTTGCGGCCAAAGCTTATATCATCTGTTGTAATGATCGCAACACCCTTACGCGAGTTTGAAATACAAATCTACTTTTTCTAATTTCATTTTGTTAGCGTTCTATATTTTCCGCATTTATTTGTTCACTTATCGTTGGCTCTTGCAGGGAATGCAGACCTCAAGGAAAGTGCTGCATTCTTTGCTTTCTTCCGTTCATAAAATTGACCGTGCGAATTTCAACTCCCACAGTTTGGCGCTTGAAGGAGAGGGGGGGCTGATTACTCTTACTCACACGTCTGCAAAACACTTGCTGGAAAATTTTCTGGAAATTGAAAGGCAAAATCACAGCTCGAAACAACTCTAGTAAAACAATTCCAGCAGAGACTGCTCCTATGGCCAACGCTAATGCAAACGCCACAGCGCTTGACGAAATCGAAAACCTAATCGCGAGTTTTCGCAACAATAAGAGCACCAAAATGAGCTCATGATTTCTCTGTCTAAACAAAATGGGCAACGATAAAATCTATCTAACCCCGTAAAATTTATCTCATTATCGGGTTTGAGAAATCTCAACACGTAAGGGTTCGACCAAAAGACATTTTCCAAAAACCTTTTGGAAAAATAAAACTTACTCTCCTTGATACTGCAGAGAAACCCTAGATATTTGCAGAAACATGAGCCCTGAAAATCAGTTTTCCAATCCCCTACTGTTGTAATTCTTCCTTCGGAGAAACAAAGTTGATTTATATAGAATCACTCGAAACCTTAAACGGCTAAGGAAGACTAAATGAAGCAAAATGGAGATCGTATCCCTCACTGCTAAAATGTCTTCTGAAACATAAGATTTTGGAAAAATTTAAACAACATAGTAAATGAATTCCCAACATTTCTATACTAAGCTTACTTCGGAAAAATTACTCAAAACTCCCTCAGATCAATCTTACGGAAACGAGAAAATTTCCGATTAAGTTCGATCGCGATTATTAAGCTCATCTCAACTAGAGTTTCTGATACTAAGAAACTAAATTGGGAACAGCCATAAAACATGAGTTTTTCAAAAAAAAAACAGCTCTCGTACAGCCAAACTCAAAAACATTTTTGCGGAATAACTTTCTTAAAATTAAACTCGATAATATTTTGCGTAGTAACTTTCATAAAATTAAGCTCGACAACTTTTTACGGAATAACTTTTGCAGACTTAAACTCGGCTATATTTTAAGAAACATAATTCATAAAGTTAAACAAGACACAATTTTACAACACAACCTTCATAGAATAAATTTGACAACATTTGTGAAATGATTCTCGTAAATAAAAATCGAAAAACAATTCGACAACCTTCTGGAAGTCAAAAAAGATCGTGCAAAAAGACTCTCGAAAAGGAAAGAGATGGAGCGAGAGCTGAGAAGTGAAATTCTCCCATCAGCCTCTATCCATGATATCACTGTCCTCTCTCTCCGACCTCATCGCCCATGACCTCTCACAAAAGCCTCATCCCCCTACGAGTCTTCCTGATCGCCATTGGCATCTCCTATTCGCCCTTGGCTATTTCTATAACAAAAAAAGGCTTTCAACAAGATACATACTCATTTTCATAAAATCAAAGATACGGAGATTGAAACCCAGATCATAAAATATGGATCGACGAACCAGAACCACAAGACATGCTTTAGCCTAAAAGTGGTCAGGAAAGTAGAGAAATCCTGGAAGAATCAATATTCTTACTATCTGTAAAGGGTGGACAAGCATGAGGAGAAGAAGGGTGAACAAGAAAGCAAAACAGAGAAGAGGTAAACCCTAATCTCCGAGAAAACAAAGGTATGTTCGACTTGGAAATTTTTTAAATCAGACTTGGAACTTCTGTAGGAAAGTACTAAGAAACAAAAATGCTTTAGAGATTGCCGTAAAGTTTAGGGAACTTAGAATCTACATGGATAGTCTAGCGAACCAAATCTTAGGCGATTTTTCCTATCTTGATCTGTTGTTCCTTAAATGTTCAGACAGATCCTGCAAACCGATCTAAACTCTCGCAAAACCGAGAAACGATCGCAACAAATTCAAGCATACTCAGCTCTCTTCCTAAAGAAAGAAAAAACTAGAGACACAAACGCCGTCTTAAAATCGACATGTTCCTAGAGATTTTCTTTAAAATGACTTGTTCCAAGTCGTCAACCTAAAACAATCGAAGATCAATATCCCAACGTCGCCTTTAAATCAACACAGACTGTCGATCATCTCTATCCTTGAAACAAAAACGTACAAAGCCCTTCAAAAGATCGGTTCAGGCGTTACCTTTTGCCAAAAAAAGGGAGGGAGTAGGTACATATAATATACTTATATACTCCCATACTTCAAAAACTTTTTGCCTTGGCATCAAGAAAATGCCTTTGAACAAAGCAAAATCTTGCGACATAGGCAATGAAATGAACCATTGAAATCATCAAAAAGGCAAACGATGATCTAAAATTTGTCTAAACGCTAGCGGCATTCTTAAACAGTAAAAAATATACGAGAAATCTTTGAACATTAAAACATTGCTCCTGGTTGCCGTTGAACCAAATGAATCACAGAAAAACATCAAAAAAGAAAAATCGAGAACATAAGTAGCATCAAGCACAACAAAGGGAACGCTTTCTCCCCGCTCGTATAATAGTTCTACCACTGGCTGACCGATTCATTCCGCTAAAGAAACGAATATGTCATGAGAATTTCTCTAAAAAATCCACGAAAACGTTCCGCGACTAGATTCATCACGAAATAACCTTTGGTAAAACTCCATGAGTTTCACCAAGCATCTTTCACCAAAGATTGAAATCAAAGCGAAAACGTTTCTCGTAAAATCTGCGGAAACAAAGCATCTCCATACATAGCGCCAATTTACTATCTTCATAAAACCGGTCAACCATTACTTTCTTATAACTAAAAAATTTATGCAAAACAGTCTATGGGAAAAAAGATCGGTATCATGCAAAATGACTTTACAATATAAAATCGCAAATGAGGAAAACCTCCTCGCTCGCAAACATCACGAGTAATCTGCGAGAAACACTCTCCATTTACTTTTATGAGTAACCCTTCTTGTAAACAATTACATGAAAAATACTTCGTATAGTTAGATCAAGTCATACGAAACAACTTTCGAAAATAAACATAATAGATCTTACGGAGAAGTTTCACATAGCAAAAAAACGAAAGTCTATGATCCGAATTTTGACAACCAATCTAAACTTTATGTCTTCGCACTACGATCTAACAAATGTCTTCCTTTAGCCCTACGGTTCGCTGGGTCCTGCCTTTCACTTGCCTTGGTTACATCTGAGCAGGCAATCATCCAGCAACTGACTCCGCACGGTTTCTGTATCAAGCCTCTTAGGCTTCATCTTCCTCACAAAAAAACGGCAAAAACTTTCATACGACTAAAGGAAACATTATACCAAACATTCATCATATAACTGAAACCTAAAGTGGAAATTCGTTTTCTACAACCATAGGTCATCTTAACACGGAAAACTCCGGCATACTTGGCCTATCAATCTCGATGAACGCTCTTTTGCCCTCAGCCAATTACGCCTTCCCGTAGTAGTCCGAACCAGAATTCGGCATGCCCTTTGAGGACAATTCTAAACTAACATGACCTTAATGTTAACACAAAAGTACCATGGTCTAATCCTTGACATACAACATACTTCACTATCAGGCCAAACACAGCCTTTACGCCAAGCTGAAACATTTGAGCGACCAACGCTCCATTTAATCACTTAACGACATAACGACAATCCGCGATTCGTCTAAAATGCCAAGTGATGATTACACAAATAATTATCGTATACCGTAGAACCAGAAATCATATGATAAATTATGTATAACCAGACTCAGTCCTAGAAACAAAATGGTTAACGAATAATTTAAACTTGTCAACAATCAACAAGATTCTATATGTTTTATAATTCACCTAAGCCCGCAACGTTTTACCCGTAAAACACGGCATATAAGGAAACACTCGTAACAAATCTCCTACAGCTATACGAAACATCCTTAAAATACAAGAAGTAAATCTTGGAAGGCCAAAACTTCACAAAGCACAGTAGAGCAAGACGCTTCTTCCCAGGGACAAATTTACGCGAAAACTTGGTCCTAATTACTCGATCAAAAATCAAACAATTTAACATCCAAACAGGAACGATAGTTTTGGCTGCAAAACATCCACAAACAAACCAAAACGTTTCTCTTCCGTAAGGTTAAAATGAACCCCTTGCGTCACCAAAAAAAAACATATCTAAGCCCGTACACAAGAAATGCAACATACGATAGAAAACTTCTATACAAAAATGCTTTCAGTTAATTCACTAAAAAAAAACTTTGGCTGCGAAAGCTCCACAAACAAATCGAAGTATTCCTTGGCCACAAGGTCAAACGTGACCTTCACATCAAATGCGAAAAAAAAAATTTGTAACACATTCTCATAACGTAAATTTTACTTGAAAGAAAAATCCAGTCTTAGTGCCACGAGACGTCCCAACCACTCAAAGAACCGTATTTCGACGTAAAATATCTTCCTAGATAAAATTTTTGTCTTAGAAACTCAAACATTCATACACGCTAAGATCTTCTCAAACCCATATCTTTCGCGAAGGCTCAAACTCAAACGGTAACACTTACCATTCTTTTTGTTTCTGATCACAACAGACAAACTCAAACGTACTAAACAAACTTAGCCATCTCCCATCATATAGATAGGCTCTCATACATCCGACGTAAGAATAATAGCATGCTATAAAAGAAATCAGAAATCTCGGTTAGCACTTCCAAGCGACTTCAAAAATTTCTTTCGAGAGATGCTCGGTTCCCGATCGATGCAAGTCACATAGCCAAGAACCTTTCACAGACTTCAATATTGAGACTGAATCAGGTCGCAACTGCAAAGGGTAATTTAAGTCGAAACAGTCATCGCAAACCCTAAACAGATTGTATGCCTAGGTCTTACCCTAAACCCAACACACTGGTCTTACACATCTCAAGGCATAGTACCAACATACTGATATGAGATTCCAAAATACGTCCCTTTGCTTATATTTGTATGTTTATGAGACTCCGCGAACTAAAAGCCTTCGAGTATTCTCATCTTAAAAATGACAAGTATAACGATCCGCTGAGAGTTAGAAATGAGAAGACAACTCAAAAATGCCATCTGTAGCAACATGCTCCAAAATCTCCACATAACACATAACTAGACCGTAAAGGTCTCACAGGAAACAAGGTAATAAGAACTTTAACTCCAAGGCAATCTATGAAAGACTTTGGTTCGTCCCAGACTAGAACAGAACAAGAGGAAACAACTCAACAAAGCAACAACAAGAATATCAATCCATGAACCGTGGTGATGTAGGTGCATCCGTTTGGAGACCTTGTCAGGAGCACAAGGAAGACGATGGAACCGAGCTCATGGGTGATCAGTTCACTTGACAAATTGGGCCTGAGGAACAAACTGATGGAGTCAGAAACTTGATGGGTCAGGTTGAAATTAGAGATGGACGTGAAAGGGCCCATCCGGCCCAAAAGGAGCTGAACAATCAAACTCAAGACCAATTGGTCTTTTGGGATGGGCCAATCATTCGATCCAGAGCTAGAGCCCAAAAGAAAGCTCTTCAACACTTAGTTACTTTTGTGGGAGCTAAGGTAAAAGAGGAGGACGAGATCAAGAAGAAACCAATTTGTTGGTTTAATAGTTTCCAGTTATGTAATTAATTTCAAAATCAAACCAAAAAGAAACAAATCGAAATTTGGAAGTAGGATAAACCAATTTCAATTAGGATTAGGTCTCCTAAACCAGAATGGTTTAGTCTTAGGGTTTTCTAGCTTAGATTAGGCGCAGCTTTGCTTATTTAAGTCATGTAACCAGCTGACTTCGAGATCAACCATTAATCAAAGAACTTTAAGCTTTTGCTTGTCTCATGTCCTATTGCTTTCTCCTTTCAGCATAAAGAACATTGAACTCACTTAAGGAGAGGAACCTCCATCATGATCATCTTGGCATCAAGCAAGGCGCACCTGTGCCATCTTAAAGCACTCAATACAAAAAACGCGACCATAACGACCACGAATTACGACCACAAATGTGAACTCGTAAATTTATGTCTCTATTACGACTAACTTACGACTAAAAACATTTCAACGTAATTTGGTCGTAACTTTACTACTAAAATCTTTAGTCGTAAAGTGGACATCAATTTACATCTGCTTTACGACCAAATTTGGATTTAGTCGTAATCTAGTCGTAACTTTACGACTAACTTACATCTACTACCTAGCATCCAATTGACAACCAAATTACGACTGCTGTAGTTGTACATTGGTAGTTTTGTAATGACAAAACGTAAATTCATTGTAATCTAATTACTTACCAAAATCGAAATTTTCCCTATAAATATGATATTCTCCCTAATTCTTAAGATGTACCAAAAAACGAAAAAGAGTGAAAAAAATGTCGGGAAATATCTATGAGCTTTGGAGTTGGATGTATGAGCATATAGATTCAACGGGAAAAGTAACAAACAAATTTCTCTACGGAGCAGAGATATTCATGTACCATGTCGAACAAGCGCCTCTCACACGGGAAACAGGTAAAATGTTTTGTCCCTGTCGTAAATGCAACAATACGAAGTTTGTTGTTAGTGAAACAGTCTGGAAACGGTTTGGAAACATATAGTAAATAGAGGATTTACTCCACATTACTATATCTGGTTTAACCACGGAGAGAGTAATAATAGGAATAAAGCTAGTAATAGTAATCAGACTGTAAATGTTCGTAACAGAGAACCACATGTGCCTTCTGAAAGTTACCATCAAGAGAATAATATGGTAGATCATGATAGGATGCATGATATGGTCACAAATGCATTTCGTGAAACAAAAACATCAGTAATACAGGAGGCAGAAAATGTAGAGATGCCTAACTTGGATGCAAAAAGATTTTATAAAATGCTAGCAGCAGCTAACGAGCCTATTTCTGAAGGTTGTAGAGAAGGTCTTTCTAAATTATCATTGGAAGCTAGGATGATGAATATCAAAACTGATCATAACTTACCTGAAGTTTGTATGGATGCATGGGCTGAGTTGTTTAAAGAGTATTTGCCTGAAGAAAATTTGTGTGATGAATCTTATTATGAGATTCAAAAACTGGTTCATAGTCTTGGCTTACCTTCGGAGATGATTGATGTGTGTATAGACAACTGTATGATATATTGGGGAGTCAATGCAGAATTGTTAGAGTGTAAATTTTGCATGAAGCCACGATATAAACCGCAAGGACGTGGACGGAATAGGGTGTCATACCAGCGGATGTGGTACTTACCTATTAAGGATAGATTGAATAGATTATATCATTCTGAGAAGACGGCAGCCTCAATGAGATGGCATGCGGAACATACTTAGAAGGAAGGCGAGATCAATCATCCCTCTAATGCAAAAGCGTGGAAACACATGAATTCGGTGTACCCTGATTTTGCAAGCAACCCCCGCAATGTTTATCTTGGGCTTTGCACAGATGGCTTTAGTCCATTTGGAATGTCGGGAAGACAATACTCGCTTTGGCCAGTCTTCTTGACACCTTACAACCTTCCACCAGAGATGTGTATGGAAAAGGAATTGCTTTTCATGAGTATATTGATACCTGGTCCTAAGCATCCGAAGAGGTCCCTCGATGTCTTTCTACAGCCTTTGATAGAAGAACTGAAGGAATTATGGTCAACAGGCGTGCAGACATATGATTGTTCAACAAGAACAAACTTTTTAATGTGAGCAGTTCTTTTGTGGACCATTAGTGACTTTCCTGCATACGGGATGTTGTCAGGTTGGACGACGCATGGGAGGCTAGCTTGTCCTTAATGTATGGGAAGAACAGACGCATTTCAGCTGAAGAATGGTAGGAAGACGTCATGTTTTGATTGTCATCGGAGATTTCTTCCCATTAACCATCCGTACCGAAGGAACAAGAAATTGTTCTGGGCCAAAAGGGTTGTACGGGACACTGCTCCACCATATTTTTCTGGAGAAGAAATCAAGAATGATATTGATTACTATGGTGGACTATACACAGTCACGAAAGGAGGTAATTGGCATACTCTTGCAAATATGCCTGATGGTTATGGGACACATCTTAATTGGCACAAGAAAAGTTTATTTTGAGAACTTCCATATTGGAAAAATCTACTCCTGCGCCACAATCTTGATGTGATGCATATAGAAAAGAATTTCTTTGACAACATCATCAATACTTTGTTGAACGTCCCCGGGAAGACAAAAAGATAACAAGAACTCTAGGTTGGATTTGCTTGCATTATGTTCTAGGATTGAGATGCATATTAAAAACGATGGGAAAATTTTGGTTCCCATATTCAGATTGTCAACAGCAGCAAAAACGGCTTTGTTCAAGTGGGTGGCTTCCGATGTGAAGTTTTCTGATGGATATGTTTCAAATCTATCTAGATGTGTTGATCAGCAGGGAGAAAAGTTTACAGGGATGAAGAGTCATGACTGTCATGTGTTTATGCAACGACTTCTTCCATTTGCATTTGCGGAGTTGCTTTCAAAAAATGTTCATGAAGCACTGGCAGGTACCTAACAAATATATAATTGAAGTTGTATTGTTGTGAAAATGTTTTTTACGTTGGCTTGCATGTATATTATTAATTTGTAGGCATCAGAGTTTTTTTCAGAGATCTTAGCGCACGCACCTTAACGGTAGACGTCATCAGACAACTTGATGAGAATATCCCGATCTTGATGTGCAATTTGGAGAAAATTTTTCCATCTAGTTTTTTGACGTAATGGAGCATCTAGTTATCCACCTTCCATATGAGGCACTGCTTTGTGGACCTGTTCATAATGGATGGATGTATCCTTATGAGCGAGCTAAGAAACATTTGAAAGGGAAAGCAAAAAATTTGGCAAGGGTGGAGGGTTCAATAGTTGCTGGGAGTTTGCATGCGGAAACATCTCACTTCACCTCGTAATTTGGTATACAAAAGAAAAGACCAACACTTATATATTTATATTTAATTATGTTGACAAACCAGGTAGCTTACGATGACTCATGTTATCCTCAGTGGTTACACGAACTGATACAAGGTCCGGTCTCTAAGCTCACCACAACATCTATGCATTACACACGAGGTTACACTTTTCATACTTACGAATATGGAAATAGTCGAGCAACAATGAACTATGGAGTATGTGTGAAAGGTGAAACAGATTTCTATGGAATCTTACAAGAGATCATCGAAGAGGAGTTCCCCGGCATCAAGCTGAAATGTATTCTCTTCAAATGTGACTGGTTTGACCCCACAGTAACTAGAGGTTTTCGGTATAGAAAGTTTGGTGTGGTTGATATAAATTCTACACGGAGGTACACCAAATTTGAACCCTAAATATTGGCTTCGCAAACAGACCAAGTTTGTTTTATTCCATATCTGAGGATCAGACAATCGGGTATATCTTGGTTAGCCGCTATAAAAGTTACACCTCGGGCCGAGTATTAATTGATAAAGGATTTTACTCTATCCTAGTCAAAATAGTATAGATGAGTGTCAATCCAATCCTAAGTGACCATGATGCAATGAGAATGCAAGTATGAGCTTAATCTAAGTGCAATCAGTTTTGATTTGTGAAATAAGTAACAGGAAAACACAAGGGTAAGAACTATAATTCTAAATCAACTGGGAGACAAAGGACCCATGGGCAGGGATATTGGCTTTGGGTGAGCAAGATCTAACTTAGAATGTTAACACAATAATCAGATCGGTTCTACTAGTCTAGACACACCTTTTAACTAGTTCTTTATCAAGATAAAAGTCATTTGCTTTCAAACACTAAACATCAAATGTCTTTGGTCTAGTTTAATCAAGCAATCATTAAGAAAAGGTGTATTAACTATCTAGACTTCTCTAACATCAATTATCATTGGTTAAGCAAGCAAAGAGAATTATCACTTTGGTTCAGACATTTGAACGAACGCCTTTCGGGTATAATTGTCTAAGGATCTAGATCAAAGTGGTCAAGTTTAATCCAGCATTAGAAACAAGAGATAATCATAGATCTAGAATGATCTAATACTAAAAACTCTACGCTATCACTTAATCACCCTAACCCATGAATCCTAAAAGTAACTACTCACTAACAAACATGATGAACTCAAAGACCATAGATGATTCAGAGTTAATCATGGCTAATGATCCAGAATAATCACTGAAACAAAAGTTATAGGATCAAAGAAGATTAAGGATTAGATCTCTTTCACCAAAAGTGGTCTATGTCTCCAGATAAAAACCAGAATATCTTGGTGATTAGGTTAAAACACATAAATAGTAGTCTAAAAACGAACCGGGTCGACCCAACAAACCTAGGCCAATCTGTAGCAAAAGTGTTTCTACGTCCCTAGCGACATTCCTAGGTCGCTACAAGAAGGTCGCTAGAGTACTTGGACTGTAGCGACTCGTATTGGTCGCTAGGCAAAATCGCTACGCTGTCCGCACTTCTCAGGTGATTATGTAGCGACCACTCCTGGTCGCTACGGGTGGTCGCTACGACATCCGCACATCTCAGATGATTCTGTAGCGACCACTCCTGGTCACTACGGGTGGTCGCTACGACATCCGCACATCTCAAGTGATTCTGTAGCGACCACTCCTGGTCGCTATGCTGTGGTCGCTACGGGTCTCGGGAATTCATCCTAGCGACCACGTTTGGTCGCTACACTCGTGCCAGATCTTGCTTTTGTCCCAAACTTCTCTTTCTCAGTCTCGATTGCCTTTGAACTCACCAATAGAGGACTGCAATACCTGATGTAGACGAATGAAATGCAATGCAACCTAAACATGCCTAAATGTGAGTCTAAATGATGAAAACGTGCAAAAATCGGTGATCAAAACAATATAAAGGTGAGAATCAACTCCCCCAAAATTGTCTTTTACTTGTCCTCAATTGAACTTTCAAGAACAAACAAGGGGAAGAGTTTTGAAGTTGGGAGCTCATAACCAAAAGATACACTTTCTAGCCTTCAACATCACATCCTAGACAATCATAGCAAATAGCATGAGCAAACTCTCTTAGTATACTATATCTTCTCAAGGCCTATCAAGACTCTTATTCCTCTACACTAGATGTAATGCTCATCAACCAACAAGTCTCTATACCAACTCTCACATTCATTAACAATTTGACAAAGCGAATCCTTGCTAATGGAAAGTTGATCTCGATCACTTGGCTTGGTAAGTAGAAGTGGATTAATGAGGATAGAAAGAGGGTTCAAAAAAAGATTGAACATTATGCAAAATTTACCTAAGAAAAGGAGTAATTCATGCATACAATGGTTTGTTCTCATCATTCTACCCTTTTCCTAAACACTTTCGAACTCTACCCTTCTTCTTGGTGTTAATCCCATCTTCTTTTTATTCACTCATGAAATGAACTCTCTCTTTCTCTTTATTTGAACCGACTAGGGACATCTCTTTTTTTTTTACTTAGCTCCAATCTTTTCTTTTGTTTTCCCCCAACTCTATTATCTCTCTTTCTCTTTTTTCTATGGGGTTTTACTTAAAGTACTAAGAGCTTTTATTTCTTTTTCTTTGATCCCTAGTGGCCATCTTCTTTCATCTCTCTTTTGGTTCATTCCTTCTACTTATCTCTCACCTCAAAACCCAAGATCAAAACTTATAGTCACCAACACACTTCCCACTCCTAAATGCTAGGTTAAATGATGTCTTATACCTAGCCAAAGATGAGAATAAGTCAATGTCGCTCCCAATACTCTCAAGATTTTACATATGACAAGCTATCAATAAAAGGCCTCACTCAAGCGAATTCAATTAAGGTCTCAAGGAATGGTAAGGGTTAAAGGGTGAGGCGGTGCCATTTGGGTTTTCAAAGAGTGGTGCAATTGATGAAGGTAAACCCAAATGTGTATATGATCCATGATCGAGTATACAAGAGTCCATAAGCAAGGTAGATTAGGTTCATTAAAGCCTAGTTCAGTTTGGAGTTGGTTTCAAGAACAAAGTCAATCTCAAGCAAACAACCAGTTTCAAAAAGAGTTTTCAAGGCTCGAAGCTTACAAGTCTTTCAAGAGATGCTTAAGTTGCTTGCTATGATTAACGAGGGTGCCATTTTGAGTTCTAGACATGTGTTATTTAAAAGGTAATACAATCCTTGCTTCCTATGCAATATGAGTGCAACCTACATGCTCTAGACTCAATCCTAAGGATAAAATGATGCAGCCTAAATGATTTTTTTGTAGTTTTGTTTTTCCGTTTTTTTGTTTTTGAATGCAAATAACTATGTACAATGCATGAATCAATGCAAGAAGGCAAAGTAAACATGGTTAAATACTTGGTACCTCCCCCAAACTTGAAAAACACAGTCTCTGTGTAGTCAAGAGAGAAAGTGACACCAAAAAGAAAATGAATATTTACAAAGGTAAAGGTATGGAGATACCTCAAAATGAATCGGAGGCAACGTCCTCCGCGTCGTCCTCGTCTCCACTTCCTCCATCGCCCTCATCATCGCTTCCTCCATCCCTCTCTTCACTCTCTTCTATGTTTTGCTGGGTGCCTATATCACAGCCTTCGTCCTCTTCGTCGGAAGTGTTCAGAGAGGGGGATTCATTGTTAGATTCTCCACAAACAGGAGAAGGGTTTTGCAGCTTACGGAGCCGAGCAATATATGTGCTTGTATGTCCTCTTCCATGACGAGGCTGGCGGCGAGGCTCTGGGGAAAAGGTTTCAGCCATGATGAGGTCTTATGCTTTACAACCCCTTATCTCTGCTCTAACCAGAACATCAATGACATTCTTCATAAACCTTGCTGAGGATGCAGCTTTCTTCTTCACGGTCTTCTTCAGCGCTTTGTATTTGGCTGACAGCTTGTGAATGGTTCTGTCCTGGATTCTGTTCCATCCCTCAAGCTTCCCAATGTATTCATGGGCATCACGCAGAGGGCCCTTCGAAAGGGCGCCAGTGTGAGGCGTGAAGTAGTAGCGGGGAGGTCCATAGAGTGTGTGTTCCTCCTCTTGGATCTCAGGTGCAGCTCATGAGGAGGATGCTGGAGTAGGTGCTGGAGTAGCAGTGGCAGCAACAGATGAGGATGCACTGGCCACAGATCGTCTCGTGCTTGTCCTTCGATTCGGGACAACGTCTAGTGGACCGTGTGGGCCAAGCTGGAAATCTGTAGGGAGGTCAAATGAGATGCAAGACCTGTCACGGATCATGATAACCTGTCGGTTGGGTAGGAGAAGCTCCGTGTGCTCAAAGTCAATGGAGAAGGAATAGACATGCTGCCCTTGATACATGCCTGAAAGGTATTTGATCCTCTTCATGTAGGGACCATCCATGTATAAGGGGGTCTGAGGAGTCTCATTATGGAGGGGAACTCCTGCAGCTTTGAGTAGTGGCATGATCAGGCCGCCGATGCTCAACTGAGGTGTGCTATCATGGTTAGTCCAAGCCTAGTCCTGGTAGTACTTGAGTCTCCTCACGAAGAAACCCACCCGTCCAAAGTCTACAAAGATGTCTTCGTCATCAGTGTAGAAAGCCTCACGTCCAAACAATGGTATAAGCGCCATGGATATCATTGTCAGCTCATCATCCAAAACATTACCAGATTCCCGTCGGGCGAATAAGGTGTTGGATAAGGGGCGGTGGACATATCTGATCACCGGGTTTCGAATGCTGGTGTTCTTGTTTCTATGAGGGTTATGAGCAAACACTGCAATGATAGGCCAAACCTTGTCTGGGATGCTGTAGTTCCTAGGAAGATCACTTTGCTTGTTATCCGTGAACCTCGTGATATAGCTGATCTCCTTGAAACTGAGTTTGTAGAGCTTCCCTTTCACCTTGAATTGGATTCTGCCAAACCCGAACTTTGTTGGTCCGTCACTGAGGGGTGACACTTCCAGTGATGATAGGAAGTGTTGTGAGGCTTCTTCAGACATAGGTTGGGCTTCCATTGTAAGAAGAGATTGCAGTCCCATGATTTCCAATATCTGAAAGACTCCATCATAAAGGCCTGTCTCGTGGAGGAAAATTGGGCAAGGAGATCTCGTTGGTGCCCACGCAAGATCGTTTTTGAGATGACTGAACAGTTGGGACCTCGTCGGGATGACTGATCGATCCCTTTCCTGTGTTGTGGCTTTCCCTTTCCCTTTTCCTTTTCCTTTTTCTTTTTCTTTTCCCTTGGACTTTTTAGCTGGTATTAGAGGCACATCATCCTCACTATTTGTTGGGGCTTGCAGACCGTCTTCTATTTCCCTCTCAATCTCTTCAAGTTGTTGCCTTTTTAACTCAAGCTCACTTGTCGTCTTTCGTTGTGGATTGCGGTTTCTGCTAGGTTCCTTTGATCTGGTAGTTCTCGCCATTGGGACCTGTAATCAAACACAAACAAGGAAATTCAACCTCAGTCAACCAATCAATTCATTGACAAAACAAGTGCTAAACAAAGTGGAGTGAAGTAATATCTTGACAGCAATTATAGAGTATTTGATTAGAACTTATCTAAGCAAAAGCATCCAAATAACTCTATTTCTCCTTCTCTCCTTTTTCGAGTTTTTTTTTCTTCTCAAAAACACCAAGAACCCTAATTCCTAAATTCCCAATTCACACTTATCTGCCACGAAATTCATCAACCCAAATCCATAAACAAGCATATAGAAACATGAATAGCTAGTTTTCAACAGAAAATTGGGCATGCAACAACTTTTGAAAAGTTGGAGAATTTTCCAAGAATAAGAATCAACCCAGAAATTTCATACCGTTGCTTGATTGAATGACAAGATGGAAGATATGGATTCAGAGAGTAATTTCGAGTTGATAGCAAGTTGAGCAAGTGAATTTGGTGAAAATTTGGGGGAATTTGGTTTATGTGTTCTTGAAAGAGTTTTTCTTTTTGTTTTGGGGAAGAAAAGGGGAAAGTGAGAGGGTGAGGGGTTTTAAAATCGAGTGGACATGGGCGGTAGTCGGTTTAGGTCCGATTGGACTGGTTTAGAGGTTTAGGAAACTTACATGGCCCATGTAGCGACCTGGCTTGGTCGCTACGCCTGGTCGTTACACCATCCGCAAGAGTCCTAGCGACTTCGTCTGGTCGCTACGGCCCTTAGCATTTTTTTTAAGTCTCTGAATCCGTAGGGACTTCACCACGTCGCTACGCCTGGTCGCTACGGACCTCGCAAATTGCATAGCGACGTGTTGTGGTCGTTACGCCTGGTCGCTACACACCTCACAAACATCACCCCTGAAAAGACTCACCCTCAAACATCACATTGTCTTAAAGTAAAAAGAAATAGCTAAAATATATACAAAGATAGACATGGGACTTCCTCCCAAGTGAGCTTGTTTAAAGTCTCTATCTTGACTTCCTTTCTTTTTGGGTTAAGCGAGGGTAGGGTCTGATAATTGAACCGAGATTCCATCCTTCTCACTTGAAGTTCCCAAGTAGAGCTTAATTATTTGTCCATTGACTGCGAAGTCTTTTCCATCCTTGCTCCACAACACTATGGCTCCATATGGCCTCACTTCCTTAACTTTGACAGGACCTGACCATCTTGACTTGAGCTTCCCGGGAAACAGCTTCAACCGAGAATTATAGAGCAACACTTGGTCTCCAGCACTGAACTCTCTCTCTTCAAGATCTTCTTATCATGAAGAGCTTTGGTCCTTTCTTTGTAGATTGCTGAGCTTTCATAAGCATCTAGACGTATCTCATCAAGTTCACTCAGCTGGATAAGTCTCTTCTCTTGGGATGTTTTGATGTCAAAATTGAGAAGCTTCACATCCCATAAAGCCTTGTACTCAAGCTCAACTGGTAGGTGACAAGACTTCCCATAGACAAGGTTGAATGGTGTAGTGCCTAAGGGGATCTTGTAAGCTGTCCTATAAGCCTAAAGAGCATCATCAAGCTTGCTAGACCAATCCTTCCTTGTATTTCCTACAACCTTCTTCAAGATGCTCTTGATTTCCATGTTTGAGATCTCAACTTGTCCACTCGTTTGAGGATGGTAGGGAGTTGATACCTTGTGCTTCACACCATTCTTTCTTAGAAGACTCTCAAAGAGTTTGTTGATGGAGTGAGAGCCTCCATCACTTATCACCACTCTAGGAACTCCAAACCTTGGGAAAATGATGCTCTTGAACATCTTGAGAACTACCTTAGCGTCATTAGTGGGGCTAGCAATGGCTTCAACCCATTTAGATACATAATCCACAACCACTAAGATGTATTGGTTGCCAAAAGAAGATAGGAATGGTCCCATGAAGTCAATGCCCCACACATCAAACACTTCAACTTCCAGGACAGGGTTTTGAGGTATTTCATTCCTCTTGGTGATATTTCCTCTCCTCTGGCATGAATCACATCTTCATATAAAGTCTTGTGTGGCCACCAGAACCCAGCTTGTAACACCTTTGCAACAGTCTTAAAAGTAGCAAAATGGCCTCTATAAGATGATCCATGACAATGTGTAAGGATCCCATCAATTTCCTCTCCAGCTACTACTCTCCTATAGAGTTGATCCTTGCAAAGAATGTAGAGGTAAGGCTCATCCCAAAAGTATATCTTCACATCTTTATAGAACTTCTTTGCATATCCTCAAGATTCAATGGCTTCTTCCCACAAGCCAAGTAATTTACCAAATCAGCATACCAAGGTTCCTTTTCTTCACTAGCTTTGGCCTCCTCAAGCTTCCTACCGATCTCGCACAAATCCATAACTGCTTTAATGGCCATGATTTGCTCTTCTGAGAGGCTTTCATCAATGGGGATTCCACACTCAACTCTCAATCTGGACAAGTGGTCAGCTACACCATTCTCAATACCTGGCTTATCTTTAATCTCAAGATCAAACTCTTGCAGCAATAGAATCCATCTCAACAATCTTAGCTTAGCATCTTTCTTTGCCTAAAGGTGTCTTAGAGCTGCATGGTCAGTGTAGACAATCAGTTTGGAGCCCACCAAGTAGCTTCTAAACTTCTCAAAGGCAAACACTATAGCAAAAAGCTCTTTTTCAGTTGTGGCATACTTCATTTGAGCATCATCAAGGGTTTTACTTGCATAGTATATCACATGGGTCTTCTTGTCTTTCTTTTGACCCAAGACTGCTCCCACTGCATAGTCACTAGCATCACACATGATCGCAAAGGGGAGATCCCAATCTGTTGGTTGAACAATGGGAGCACTAATGAGCTCACTTTTCATCATTTGAAGGTGTCAAGGCACTCTGCATCAAAGTTAAAGACAGATTCCTTGCATAGCAACTTTGTCAACGGTCTAGATATCTTTGAGAAATCCTTGATGAACCTTCTATAGAACCCAACATGGCCTAGGAAGCTTCTTATGTCCTTCACTTATCTTGGTGGAATCAACCCAACCATGACATCAATCTTCGCTTTGTCCACTTCAATACCTTTCTCTGAAATCTTGTGTCCCAACACAATCCCTTCATTCACCATGAAGTGACATTTTTCCCAATTCAGCACGAGGTTCATCTCTTCACACCTTTGCAAAACCCTGCACAAATTAGACAAACACAAAGCAAAGGAAGATCCGTACACAGAGAAGTCATCCATAAAGACCTCCACAACATCCTCAATGAGAACAGAAAATATAGACATCATTGCTCTTTGAAAAGTTGCTGGTGCATTTCATAGTCAAATGGCATCCTTCGATAAGCAAAGGTACCATAAGGACATGTGAATGTTGTCTTTTCCTAATCATTGAGATGTATGGGGATTTGGAATAACCCTGAGTAACCATCAAGAAAACAATAATAAGGATGATTTGCAAGCCTCTCAAGCATTTGGTCAATGAATGGCAAAGGAAAATGATCATTCCTAGATGCAGCATTAAGTTTTCGATAATCAATGCACATTCTATGACCTGTTATTTTTCTTGTGGGTATCAATTCATCCTTATCATTTTTAATGACAGTGATACCACCCTTCTTTGGAACTACATGCACATGAGATACCCAAGTACTATCCGAAATAGGGTAAATCACTCCAGCATCTAAAAGTTTGAGAATCTTTTTCTTAACATCTTTCAAGTTGGGGTTCAACCTTCTTTTATGTTCCATAGAAGTCATTGATTCATCTTCTAGATGTATCCTATGCACGCATAGAGAGGGTGATATCCCCTTGATGTCTTCTAGTGAGTAGCCAATTGCTTTTCTATATTTCTTAAGCTCAACTAAAAGTTTAGACAATTGGTTTTCACTGAGTTGTCTACTCACAATTACATGATATGTTTCATTAGTTCCAAGAAAAGTATAACTTACACCATGGGGAAGAGGTTTAAGCTCCACTTTGGCTGCTTTAATCTCACTTCAATCACATTGTTGATCATCCTCTTGTAAGCTGGCTGAGGTAACATTGTAGACAGCTTGAGGTAATTCTTGGAAGTTGTCTTCTCCACTTAATTCCTTGTGAGAATTGAGCATTCTCACGTATTCTCTGCTTTATGTGGCCTCAATCATTGGGACTTCTCTACTAACTGTTAGAGCATGTTGAAGAGAGTCCTCTAGTGCCATTTCTTCAAGGAACTCATCCGCCAGAGTATCCATAGCCTCAATGTAAAAAACTTGACCTTGGATTTTGGGTCTTTTAATCACCTCCTTGATGTCAAAGTGAAGAGTGTTCTCTTCTCCTAGGTGAAGATCAATCTTTCCGTCTTTAACGTTGACAATAGCTCCAGCAGTAGCTAAGAATGGTCTTCCTAGAATCAAGGGATCTTTAGGCTCTTCATCCATCTCAAGTACCACAAAATCAGTAGGTATCTCACAATTTCTAACCATCACCGGTAAATCCTCTAAGATACCTATTGGGAGTTTAACAGAGTGATCAGCCAACACCATAGAGATTCTACACTTCTTATAGTGTGTAAAACCCAACTTCCCCACAACAGATAAGGGCATAAGGCAAACACTTTCTCCCAAGTCACACAAACATCTATCAAAGGACAGTGGACCAATAGCACATGTTATAGTGAAACTTCCTAGATCCTCAAGCTTCTTCGGAACTGTCAACCTTTGAATAATGGCATTGCACTCATGAGTAAGAATCATCATGCCTTCCATCTCCTTTTTCTTCTGAGTTATAGCGTCTTTCAAGAACTTGCTGTATTGAGGAATTAGCATAAAAGCATCAATAATGGGCATGGTAATCTGAACCTCACTCATTTGCTTCTCAAAGAGGTCTTATACTTTTCCAACAGTTGCTTCTTGAATCTTCTAGGAAATGGGAGTTTTGGCTCATAAGGAGGAGGAGTGAATGAAGTTTCTTTGGAAGAAGAAGTTTCAGTCTTGTCTATCTTCTTCTTTTCTTCTCCAACCTTTCCTTTTCCCTTAGCTTCAACTATCTTCTCCAAGATCTCTTCATTAGCCTTTTCATCCACAATCACAACATCGTCATCAAGGTTGATGACCACCTCCCCAGCTTGTTTCTCATTATCCTTAATGAGAAGCTCTCTACCACTCCTAAGGGTGATTGAGTGCATTGTCTCTTTGAGGTTTTGCTAAGCTTTTCCAGGAAGTGATCCCATAGGTCTTGTAGAGTTGGAACTCATTGTAGCAAACTGGTTCTCCAAGGCCTTGAACTTGTTTATGAGCTCATTGTAGCTCCCATCAATCTTGGTGTGGATATTTTGTAGTTCATCCCCAATTTGTTTCTGATTTCGTGCTTGAGATTTAAAAAGCTGTTTAAACATAGACTCCACGTTTGTATCCCAAGGTTGAGCTTGAGAAGAGCTTCCTTGAACAGCAGTGGACTGCCCTCCTTTTGGGTTAAAGCCTGGAGAGTAGGATTGCTTTGGTGGGTAACCACTTTGCTAGTTGTTGTAGGCTGGCTTCTGTTGGTAAGGGTTTTGGTATTGGAAGTTAGGTTCCTTTCTGTATCATTGACCATTAGCGTTATTGAAACAAAACTCTTGTTGTTCTTTCAAGCCTTCAACTTCATTAACCTCCAGACCATCGGCCTTACTCTGATTACCCACAAAGTTCACCCTTTCTTCTCTTGCTCTATCCAATAGGAGCATATCAAGCTTATCCTGAAGGGATTTCAACTCTTTTCTTGTGTGGGAGTCCTCACCACCTCCAGCACGATTTTGCCTGTCGCAGTCATCATTGTACATTGAGTCACTTTGAGTCATGTTGTCAACAAGCTCCATTCCATCTTGAGATGTTCTTCCTAAGAAGAAACCATTGCTTGTTGTGTCCAACATGCTTCGATATTTAGGCAAAACTCCTATGTAGAAAGTGCTTAGTATACTCTCATTGTTGAAACCATGACGGGGACATTGTGTTAGGTAGACCTTGAACCTTTCACATGCCTCAGCAAAACTCTCTAGGTTCTTTTGTTGAAATCCATAAATCTCATTTCTTAGCTTAGCAGTTCTTGATGTGGAGAAAAACTTGTTGAGGAAGACCCGCTTGCATTCTTCCCAAGTGTTAATGGACCCCTGAGGTAAACTCTTCTCCCAAAGGTGGGCTTTGTCTCCCAAAGAGAAAGGAAACAGTCTTAGTTTGAAAGCGTCTTCAGAGATACCATTGATCTTTGTTGTTCCACATAGCTTGTCAAAATTATCCAGGTGGTCAAGGGGATCCTCCAAAGCGAGACCATGGTACTTGTTAGCTTGGATCATGTTGATCAAGCTTGACTTGATCTCAAAGTGTTTGTTCTCCACTGCTGGTGCTCTGATACCGACCCTATTACCATGGATGTTGGGCTGGTCATATGTTCCAATCGCCCTAGCTAGGCATTGAGGATGTTGCTGTTGATGGTTTGCAGCCCCTTGGCCTTGTCCAGCTTGAACTCCTGCTGGAGGAATTCCTGCTGGAGGAACTCCGTTAGAATTTTTTCCATTGTTGTCAGCTCCATGGACATTCTGATCATGCTAATGTCCATCCATTTCTAATCCCCACTGGTCGAAAGGGATCAGTTGCTCTTGTCTTCTTTTTCTTGATAATTCTCTCTCTAAAGCTCTGATGTTGTCTACTCGGGGAACAAGGTCTGTTGGTCCTCTACTCCTCAAGTTCATACACCTAGTATTTCAAAGAGAAATGAAGAAAGAGTGTCAGTAAACAAATAAAATAAAATAAGACTTAGTCTCAAGCTATGACTAAATCTCACTGTCAAAATCAACTTAGAACTGGCAACGACGCCAAATTTGATAAAGGATTTTACTCTATCCTAGTCAAAATAGTATAGATGAGTGTCAATTCAATCCTAAGTGATCATGATGCAATGAGAATGCAAGTATGAGCTTAATCTAAGTGCAATCGGTTTTGATTTGTAAAATAAGTACCAGGAAAACACAAGGGTAAGAACTATAATTCTAAATCAACTGGGAGACAAAGGACCCATGGGCAGGGATATTGTCTTTGGGTGACCAGGATCTAACTTAGAATTTTAACACAATAATCAGATCGATTCTACTAGTCTAGACACACCTTTAAACTAGTTCTTTATCAAGATAAAAGTCATTTGCTTTCAAACACTAAACATCAAATGTCTTTGGTCTAGTTTAATCAAGCAATCATTAAGAAAAGGTCTATTAACTATCTAGACTTCCCTAACATCAATTATCATTGGTTAAGCAAGTAAAGAGAATTACCACTTTGGTTCAGACATTTTAAAGAACACCTTTCGGGTATAAATCTTCTAAGGATCTAGATCAAAGTGATCAAGTTTAATCAAGCATTAGAAACAAGAGATAATCATAGAACTAGAATGATCTAATACTAAACACTCTAAGCTATCACTTAATCACCCTAGATCACGCTAACACATGCATCATAAAAGTAACTACTCACTAACAAACATGATGAACTCAAAGATCATAGATGATTCAGAGTTAATCATGGCTAATGATCCAGAATAATCAGTGAAACAAAAGTAATAGGATCAAAGAAGATTAAGGAGTAGATCTTTTTCACCAAAAGTGGTCTATGTCTCCAGATAAAAACCAGAATATCTTGGTGATTAGGTTAAAAACACATAAATAGTAGTCTAAAAACGAACCTGGTTGACCCAACAAACCTGGGCCAACCCGTAGCAAAAGTGTTTATACGTCCCTAGCGACATTCCTAGGTCGCTAGGGTGCTTGGACTATAGCGACTCGTATTGGTCGCTAGGCAAAGACGCTACACTGTCCGCACTTCTCAGGTGATTCTGTAGCGACCACTCTTGGTCGCTACGGGTGGTCGCTACGACATCCGCACATCTCAGGTGATTCTGTAGCCACCACTCCTGGTCGCTACGGGTGGTCGCTACGACATCCGCACATCTCAGGTGATTCTGTAGCGACCACTCCTGGTCGCTATGCTGTGGTCGCTACGGGTCCTGGGAATTCATCCTAGCGGCCACGTTTGGTCGCTACCCTCGTGCCAGATCTTGCTTTTTCCCAAACTTCTCTTTCTCAGTCTCGATTGCCTTCGAACTCACCAATAGAGGACTCCAATACCTGATGTAGACGAATGAAATGCAATGCAACCTAAACATGCCTAAATGTGAGCCTAAATGATGAAAACGTGCAAAAATCGGTGATCAAAACAATATAAATAGGTGAGATATCATTAATATCTGATGAACTACCGCCTTTACAAGAAGATGTCGTAACTGAAGTAGCCGTTCCTGAGCAAGTTACTGATCATATTTTACTTGTTGATCCGCAAAATCCGGGATATGAAGAACTTCCAGACGATGCATTTACGGACGAAGCCAACGAAGATGAATTTGAAGAAAATGATGATGTGGATGATGTTTGTGATGACGAGTGATCAAGTTTGTTTATGTACTGTTTAATTCTGTTGTTAAACTCATTGTATTTCAATAAAATGTTTAATCAATTATTATGTTTGCAAAATTATGAACTTATTTGAAATCGTTGTAGTTTTGGGGTTAAGGAGAGTATGTAACTTTAGATGTTTGGGGTTTGAGGCTTGGGGTTTTGATTTTGGGGTATGGAGACATTTTGGAGCCTAATTGGTCGTAACGCTACTACTACATTACGACCACATTACAGTTTGGAGGCTAATTGGTTGTAACATTACTACTACGTTACGACCAAATGGGTATGACAGTGGATCCAAATTGGTGGTAATTGTTTTCGAATTTCCTATAAATATAGGCCATTTGGGTCCACAAAATTTTGTTTGATATATAGATTATCTTCCGCAAAAATCTATCAGACGCCTGAGGGTTCCTCCTAAGAAACGATAATTTCGTTTCTTAGGATGAATCCTCAGATAGATTTTTTTGGAGATAAAATTGTATTAATCAAAATATTTGAACTGTTAAACCGAGGTTTATCAAAAGGTTTGATAAACCTATTTAAACTTTTCCCTAGGTGCTCGTAACCTTTTTAGTCACTCTTTAGTCGTACACTAGCCTCCGTTTGACGACTACTGGTTCTAATTTGGACCCACTTTGGTCGTACCCCCAAGTCTCTATCTGTTCGTAAATGGTTTTGGACTCTACTTGGTCGTAATGTTACGACCACCGAACTATTACGAGTCCCAAGGTGGTCGTAAACTTACGACCACATAACAACTATTAGTCCCAAAGTGGCCGTAATTTTACGACTACATAATAACTTACATAAAATTCTATATATACAACGCCTTGGCGAAGCATCTTGGTTGCTCTCCCACCTCTCTCTAACAACTGAAAAGCCACCCCAGTAGGTATGTTTTTTATTTAGATTTAGGTGGTTAGTTAGGTGATTAGATTAGGTTTGGAATTAGTTTAGGATGGAAGTCGATTAGGATCATGTTATAATGAAATTAGAATATGTTTATAATTCTTTATAATTATATTAACATTTAAGTGTTTTTTAAATTTTTCAGATTGACGATATTGCAGTGAGCGGTAGAAAGAGAATTAGGAACATGGCGTCCGCGTCCGCCAGGAACTCCTACGCGAGTACTTTTCTCGGACATTCGTCGTCGAATCCTGAAGGTTTGACCTCCGGCACATCTTCATCGGGACATGGCACTGTCCCGGACAGACAACTTCCACCGTATGTGCCTCCAGCACCATACGACCCAAACCAAGCTCTTTATTATCCGCATTTCGAAGACTCGGTTGTATTCTTCCAATATGACGACCCGCCGCCACAGCAAAACGATCAGCAGGCTCAGAAGCATCATGATCATCAGCCTCTACACCAGCATCCACAGCAGCAGCCTCCACAGCAGCAACCTCCTTATCAACCTCAGGCACCGCCTCCTGGAGCTGCTACGGGTCCTGGAGCTGCTCCGGCTCCTGCACAGCCACATCCAGATTTTCTGGTGCCACCAAATCTTCCATATGCACGATATACAGTGGAAGACATTCTCCAGATGTCAGGCCGACAAGGTTTAGACATCATCGATCTCGATCAACCTCAAAGCACATTTTGGTATAATGTCAATTAATTAATTGATTATTTATTTTAATATATATATCCATTAATTTAATAAAATCAAGTCTAAATATATGTATGGTTTCAAATGTTGTAGGTTTTTAACAGACGGTTGTGTGGGACATAGCGTTGGTGATATCATCAGGGCAAACTTCTGGGTGCATCCAAACTGCTCTCTTACACCGGAGTACGTTTGCATCACTTGGTTCAAGTGCTTTGCGGTTAGTTTTAAATATTATTTTATTTATTATTGATTTAAAATTTATTAGTTTATCTAATATATAATTAATAATTTTAGTTCATAAATAATATTTTGTAGAAAATGTGGGGTGGCTTGGATTACTTAGTGTTACGCGCCTAGGAGGGCAGCATGCTTGGGGATGCAGAGGAGCTATTATCGCCCAGCCCCCTACCCTAACCTAATGCGAAGATCTTCCTATCAATAGATAGGAATTAGTGTTCGATATAGGGGATAGGATCTATCTGCTCTCTCTTAAAAAAAATTGAGAAAGCAGATATAACAATATAAAATTGGAAGGATAGATAGACAAATGGAATTGGTCCCTCAGTGTGAACGAAAAGGCGAAGGAGTGGTTTTATAAGAAGGCTCAACAACGCCTAAAAATATTGTTGGTGATTAGAAGGAAAGGTGGAGGGTTAAAGGGGATAATGCAAAAGAATCCTACCTCAACAATGATGTTTGGAATGGCTTGAAGGCTTACTGGAATTTGCTTGACTCGATCGCGAGGTCTCTCAAATGCGCGACTGTCCGGATGACCCGTGATGCTGAAGGTAACTTGCCGGTACCTCATACTTCCGAACAGACTCCACACGCGGGGAGGGCTTTACAGATTGTAAGTCTTTACTTGATTTTTTTATGAAGTATTAAACGCCTCATGAGTTTCATTAATTATATTTTTTTTTAATATAGGCTGCCAAAGAAGGAGCACCACCATCGCTGGCCCGACTTTACAAGGAAACACATCAGCATGCCGATAGCACTTTCTCGCATCCTGTAGCAGAGAAGATCTACAACGATGTAGAGGCTCGAATCCAAGATGTGCAGACTTAGTTGACGCAAGCAAATCCGGAAGGTACACCGGTCCAGCTTTCCACCATCCAACAAGACAAAATTTTTGAGGACGTAACGTATTTGATTTTAAAAATTTATTTTTAAATAGAATTTTTGATTTTTAATTCTGTGGCTAAAATTAATTTATTACCTTAAGGTTGTCTCGAAGAAAAGGGAACGTTTAGTTGGGATCAGAACTGTCAACGATGTCCCGAGGGCGAGAGCTGAACATACTGCAAGAAGGGAAGAAGAGTTCACTCTTCAGAGGGATTTGACAGCAGCCAACAATGTCATAGCCGACCACAACAACAAATTTAAGGCTATGGCAACCTTCTGCGATCTCATGATAGAGTCAACCCCCAACCTCAATGCGACTGTTGCCGATGCGTGGCAGAATCTACGTGGGAGCTTAAACCCAGGGCCCACTTCAGAAGAGTAGGCGGATTTAGAGAGACGTGCGGATCAGACTAGTTCCGATCTCTTGCACGAGATCAACCTAAACAATTAATTTGTTTTTCGGTTTATTTTTTTTGTATTCAGAATGTATATTATGAATATTATTAGGTTTATTATGAATATTATTAGGTTTATTGATCTTCACTCTATATTTTCTTTTTAGTTTATCAAATTTTAAAAAAAATCAAAAATGAATAATTAAAATATTTTAAGTAACCAAAATATTTCTTGAAAATTTAATTGTTTAGTCCTACATTAGTCTCAAAGTTACGACCAATGAACTTCTACAGGAGATGTAAAGTAGTCGTAAACTTACAACCACATTACATCTCCCTTAGAGGTTCATTGGTCGTCGAGGTGCAACCAACTTACGACTCAAAGTTTTGTCTCCCTAACGACCATCGTTTTTACGTTTCGTTTACGACTGGGAATATTAGTCGTGAACATACGACTACGTTATGACCAATGCCTCTGGTCGTACGTTACGACCAAACTACGTCTAAATGTGTATTACGACTAGTGGTTAACGACCAAATAGATTTGGAAGTAAGTTGGTCGTAAATGGAACACTACGACCAAATTACTACCAATTTCGTCGTCGTTATGTCCCTGTATTCTTGTAGTGACTCCAGAGCTTTCAGGAGAAGAACACACGTCCAGAAGAGTGTTATTAAGCTCCAAGGACATCTTCATTCACCACCTTCAAGTGATCCATGAACAACAGCCTATTCCAGGCCGTACGAAGTCGTATCAGAGCCACTTGCAGGTTAGGGTTCGCTAGTCTACTCGTTTCAATCCATCAAACACGTCTTTCCTATATATCTGTTGTAAGTCAAACCGACCCACTCTTGAATTACAAAAGAAAGAAAAGAAAGAATCCACAAAAGAAAAGCGATCTAACAATCCAATCAAAAAAAAGCTGAGGATAAATCCAGCTAGCTGAAGAAAAATCCAGCTAGCTGAAGAGAAATCCAGCTGAGACTTGATAAATTCGATTTGTGCCAAAAATCTTGCAAATCTTTCTATCTATCCACGTTTGGGTTAAGGTTCTAGGTCTTAGATGATTGAACTTTTCTTGAACTCAACTTGTGGAAAGAGCAGGGACATTGGACAAGTTAAACTGAGTGAGAGAGAGTTTTTATTGAACTAAGATTGGCTGATGACAGGCGAGATGGCAATCCAGTGGATGAACCACCAGTCCAGCGCAATGCTCTCGATCAGTTGCAATTCCAAACAATGATTGCAGAAGTCACCCGTCAACTAAGAGGGCATGCTGAACAAGTCTATGCTCAAGCTAACCCTCATAATGTTGAACATGTAGGTGCAAATGGAGCAGCTGGAGGAATGAGAGGATTGGTCGCAAAACCACCAATCCGCGCTTGGCGAGTAGCACCAGTTCAGGTAGTGGATGAACGAGAAGAGCCAGCTGATGATGAGTATGAGGATCAACCTTACAGGAACAACAGCAGACGACCTCAAATGGATGACAACATTGGCATTCTTAAGCTCTCCATCCCTCCATTCCAAGGCAAAACTGATCTAGATCCCTATCTTAAGTGGGAGAAAAAGATTGAAATTGTTTTCAAATACTAAAGGTTTAATGAGGAGAGAAATGTCAGACTTGCTGCTACAAGGTTTGAGGGTTACGCCACCAACTGTTGGTAGAATTTGTCTAACATTAGAAGGTGCAATGGAGAAGAGAAAGTGTCCTCTTGGCATGAGAAGAAAGAGGTCATGAGGGCAAGGTTCATACCAAGTCATTATGGCCGAGACCTCCACAAGAAACTCAGGAAGTTGACTCAAGGAACCAAGAGTGTAGAAGAGTACCACCAAGAATTGGAAACTCTTATGATCAAGGCTGAGATGGAAGAAGATGTGGAGGCCACTATGGCTAGATTCGAAGATGAACTGAACCGAGAGATCCAAGACCAATTGGAGATACAAGAGTTATCTACTCTTGAGGAGATGGTTGATAAGGCTACTCTAATTGAAAAACAGAACAAAATGAGAAGTGTCACTCGAAGTCCATATGGGTCTCCTTCTAAATCATCCTATCCCAGAGATGATAAGCCTTATGTGAAGCTAAAGGAGGGCAACACACCACCAACAACCACTCCTACCCGTGAAGACAAGGGCAAAAGACCAGCAACACCTACTAGATCCAGCAACATCAAGTTCTTCAGGTGTGATGGGTATGGTCATTACACCAATGAGTGTACTAGCAAGAAGATCATGACCATTCTGGATAGTGGAGAGGTTATCTCAAAAGATGAGTCTGAGGAAGAGAACATGAATTTTCCAGCCAAGGGTGAGATGCTAGTAACTAGGAGGGCTCTTAATGGTCAGTCTAAAGTTAAAGAGACAGAACAAAGAGAGAACCTCTTTCACACGAGATGTATGGTGCAAAAAAAGTGTGAAGTTTAATCATTAATGGGGGGAGTTGTACCGATGCAGCAAGTGAAACCTGGGTGAAGAAACTCGACCTCACTGTCCAAAAGCACCCTCGACCATATCTTCTGCAATGGTTGAATGACACAGGTGAACTAAGAGTTACCAAACAAGTGAAGGTACCCATCTCCACTAAAAGATACCAAGATGAAATCACTTGTGATGTAGTCCCTATGGAATCCAGCCACATCCTACTGGGAAGGCCCTGGCAGTACGATAAAAAGACGATGCCTGACGGCGTCACAAACAGACACTTCTTCCCCCATGGAGGAAAGCATATCTTGCTTGTGCCTTTAACCCCACAGGATGTACATGAGGATCAATTGTGTCTCAAGCGAAGGAGAGAAGAGGCAGAGTCTGCTGCAAAGGCCTTGCTGGTGAAAGAGGTCGACCAGATAAATCATCTTAATTTGTTAGCTACCTCTGATATAAAAGACGCAGTATTTCATCAACACTCGATGATCTTAATCATCTATAGTGGTTTACTAACTAAGGCTAACATTGTACCATCTATTCCTAGAGAGATTGAAAACCTTTTGCAGAAATACAAATATATCTTTCCATAAGATAGCCTAGTTGACCTACCTCCTATCAGAGGTATTGAGCATCAGATTGATCTGGTTCCAGGGGAGACACTCCCTAACCGGCCAGCATACAGGACCAATCATATTGAGACTAAGGAGCTCCAAAAATGAGTCAATGACTTAGTGGAGAAGGAACATATCTAGGAGAGTATGAGCCATGTTTTGTACCAGTACTTCTTGTTCCAAAGAAGAATGGAACATGGCGGATGTGTGTTGATTGTAGGGCCATCAACAACATTACAGGCTTACAGGTTGATCAGGAAAAGGTGAAAGACATTAGAGAGTGGCCTACACCCAAGACCATTGGAGAGGTCCAGAGTTTTTATGGGCTGGCTTGTTTCTACCGGCGGTTTGTGAAGGACTTCCGCACCCTAGCTGCACCATTCAATGAGGTTATTAAGAAGAGTGTTGGGTTCTCGTGGGTTCATGCCCAAGAAGAGGCATTTCAATGTTTGAAAGAGAAGTTAACTAATGCTCCTTTACTTGTATTACCTGACTTTCTTAAAACTTTTGAGATATAATGTGATGCATCTGGAGTGGGCATTTGAGTTGTGCTGATGCAAGAAAGGAGGTCTATAGCTTACTTCAATGAAAATCTAGGAGGAGATGCATTGAATTACCCTACGTATGACAAGGAATTGTATGTATTGGTGAGGGCTCTTCAGATGTGGAAGCATTACCTTTGGCCTAAAGAGTTTGTGATATATACAGATCATGAGTCTCCTAAGCATCTCAAAGGACAACATAAGCTGAACAGGAGATATGAAAGGTGGGTTGAAATCACTGAAACCTTCCCTTGTGTCATCAACTACAAACAATGTAAGGAGAATGTAGCGGAAGATGCACTCTCACGCAGGTATACTCTTCTTTCTTCCATGGAAACAATGCTCTTAGGTTTTTAACACCTTAAGAATTGCTATAATGAAGATCCTGATTTCCATGACATTTACAAAGGGACTTTAAAACATGCTAGTGGTTGATACTTTCAAGTCAAAGAATTCCTTTTCTATGATAACCACTTTTGTGTGCCTTGTGTTTCTTTGAGAGAACTGTATGTTACAGAAGCTCATGGAGGAGGCTTGATGGGACATTTTGGAGTTGCCAAAACATTGAGTACCTTGCAGGAGCACTTCTACTGGCCTAAGATGAAGCAAGATGTGGAAAGGGTGTGCTTTAGGTGTGTCACTTGCAAAAAGGCTAAGTCCAAAGTCCAGTTGACTAGTTTGTATACTCCTCTCCCTATTTCTGAACACCCTTTGAAATTTCTATGCATTTTGTTTTAGGTTTGCCTAGAATTAAAAGAGGTAGAGATAGTATCTTTGTGGTAGTTGATAGGTTTTCTAAGATGGCACACTTCATTCTTTGGCATAAGACTAATGATGCATTTAATGTAGCTGATCTTTTCTTTAGAGAGGTTGTTAGATTGCATGAAATTCCTAGGACCGTTGTTTCGGATATAGACTCTAAGTTCCTCAGCTATTTCAGGAAAACCTTGTGGGCTAAGTTGGGGACTAGACTGTTGTTTTCTACAACTTGTCACCCTTAGACTGATGGCCAAACTGAAACTGTGAATAGGACATTGTCTACACTCCTGCGTGCCTTGATTAAAAAAAAACTAAAAACTTGGGAGAATTGTTTGCCTCATGTGGAATTTGCATACAATAGATCAATGCATTCAGCAACAAAACTTACCCCTTTCCAAGTTGTTTATGGTTTCAATCCATTGGCTCCCATTTATTTGTTTGCATTACCACTGAAAGAACAATCTAACCTTGATGGCAGCCAAAAGTCAGAGTTTGTTAGATCTTTGCATGAGCAGGTTAGAAGAAACATAGAGCAGCGTACAAAGATGTATGCCAGAAAGAAGAACAAGGGGCGAAAGGAGTTGATTCTCCAACCAGGAGATTTGGTTTGGATTCATCTTAGAAAGGATAGGTTCCCTACGAAATGAAATTCTAAACTGATGCCAAGGAAGGACGGCCCTTTCAGAGTTCTTAAGAGGATCAATAACAATGCCTATCAATTTGATCTTGAAGTAAGTACAACATCAATTCTACTTTCAATGTGTCTGACTTGGATCCTTTTGTTGCGGATGAATTGGATTTGAGGTCAAATCCTTTTAAAGGAGGAGGGGATGGTGCAGCCCAGACTAGAATATAACAAGAGGAACCAACTCAACAGAGCAACAATAGGAAGATCAATCTAGAAACCAGTGTGGAGGTGAATGAGCTAGGTAACTCAAGTAGTGAAAAGGAACTTGATGAGCTCGACGAGTCCAACAAAGATGAGCTGACTGAACTCGGTTTGGAATCGAGCCAGGGTGATGTAGGTGCATCCATTTGTAGACCTTGTTAGGAGCACAAGGAAGACGATGGAACTGAGCTCATTGGAGATCAGTTTACTCGACCAGTTGGGCCTGAGGAACGAGCTGATGGATTCAGAAACTTGCTGGATCAGGCTGAAAGTAGATATGGGCGAGAAAGGGCCCATTCGGCCCAAAAGAAGCTCAACAATCAAACTCAAGACCCATTGGTCTTTTGGGATGGGCCAATCACTCGATCCAGAGCTAGAGCCCAAAAAAAGCTCTTCAACACTTAGTTACTTTCGTGTGAGCAAAGAGAGAAGAGGAGGACGAGATCAAGAAGAAACCAGTTTCTTGGTTTAATGTTTTCCAGTTATGTAATTGATTTCAAAATCAAACCAAAAAGAACCAAGTCGAAATCAGGAAGTAGGATAAACCAATTTCAATTAGGATTAGGACTCCTAAACCATTCTGGTTTAGGATTATGATTTCCTAGCTTAAATTAGGTGCAGCTTTTCTTATTTAAGTTGTGTAACCAGGTGAGTTCAAGATCAACCGTTAATCAAATAACTTTAAGCTTTTGCTTGTCTTGTGTCCTATTTCTTCCTCTGTTCAGCATCAAGAATATTGAAATCACTTAAGGAGAGGGATCTCCATCGTGATCATCTTGGCATCAAGCAGGGTGCACCCGTGCCATAGAGTAGATATGCATCCTTAATGAAATCCAGAGCTTTAAGGAGAAGACCACATGTCTAGTAGAGTGTTAGTAACCTCTAAGGACATCTTCATCCACCACCTTCAAGTGATCCAGGAACAACAGCCTATCCCAGGCTGTACCAGACTTGATCCCTTCAACAAGGGTATGTAGGCAGCCTACATAAGGCACAACCTAAATCTTATCACATTTTAATCTTATGAGAAAAGAAGAGTGAGCCAACCACTAATTCCAACATACCTTTTTAGCCTTTGATTCCACCTAACGCGCCTGTCACTACCTCGCAAAAGATTACACATAAAATCTTACAAGCTAGGGAGCTAAATGTTGAGGTAAAAATCGGTCATCACAAAATCAAGTGCTAAAATCCTCAGAAAATTTGTGCCCTAAGAAAATACAAGTTGAAAATGTCAAAGAAACTATACAGCATAAGACAAACCAATTTTCATAAGGATACAAGAACAAAATTCGTATATTTCATCTCAGACAACGAATAAATAGAATTTCTATCCAAGCATGAAAAGATCGAAAAAACGGTCTTGTGAAAGGTTTTTGCGATAAATGACGAGTTTTACGAAACAACCTTCTAACAAACAAAATTCAAAAAATATCCGCGGAAAGACATCATGGTACAATCAATGAGATAATCTTCCGTAAAACAAATTTTGCAAAACATCATAAGGAAATCACATCACATCCAAGTCTCGTTGCCCGTGGGAGATGAGACACACACCACGTCTCGTTGCCCACGGGCGATGAGACACACACCACTTCTCCTCGCCCATGAGCGACGAAACACATACCACATCTCGTTGCCCACGAGAAACAAGACTCATATCACGTCTCGTCGCCCATGGGCGACGAGACACTTACCACCGGCGAAGAGAGACATACCACGTCTCTTCACCCACGGGCAACGAGACACATACCACGTCTCTTTCCCATGGGCGATAACGTCTCATCATCCATGGGCGACAAGACACGCTCCGCGTCTCCAAGCCCACGGGCGACGAGACATGCTCTATGTCTCCAAGCCCACGGGCGACGAGACCGTCTCCTCCTCGTCGATCTCTCTTTTGAGTCCCACATTGAACTAACTGATCTTTATTTTGTCTTGATCAGAGTTTTTGTTGAAGTTTTGCGATCAAAACGGCAAAGACTTGTTTTCTCGTAAAACTTCAAATTACCGTATAAAACGCTAATGGCTAACTCAAAGCCATTGTTATCTTAACTATACGATCTATTTTACTACTTCACGGAACCAACTGTTTATAAACCATCATCGTATTGTAGGCGATTTCTGCGAAAGAAATCTTAAGAACGTTAAGTCGAAAGACGACAAAAAAGGTCTAAAATGTGGTAAAAGGTAACTTACGATTTTAGACGAGACTGAGCCATACTACAATAACAGTTTACTTGACTTCCGCATAAGGTAAATGAAAAAGAATATAAATGTCAAATTTCCAGGATAATCATGAAATATCAAGAGGATAAGGAAGAATAGGCATATATTAAGAGAAGCCAAGGCAAGGAGCACAGGGATGTTTTTTCAGACTTAGAACTTTTTGCAATTAGAAACCATAGCCATTATTCTCGATATGCTTAGTTTTCTATATCATGCACTGTAATACTAGACGAACTCACAAAGGCAGTTCGATCTCTTCTTCAAACTCTATAAATTGAACTACGTTCGGCTTGATCCTCGAAATGGGTAAGTAGGCAGCCTTTCATAAGGTCCAGTCTGAAATCAGTCAAAACCTTTTTCGTATCTATTTTGTCTTTTGTTATCGAGCTGCGACTCAACTAGGTTTAAGGTTTAGGTGGCTAGAACTAGAAAACTCGCTCAAAGCTCTTGCGGCTGAAGCTTTTATAATTTTTTGTAATGATCGCAACGCTCTTACGCGAATTTGAAATAAATATCTACTTTTTCTAAATTTGTTTTGTTAGCTTTCTATATTTTTTCATTTATTTGGTCATTTGTCGTTGGCTATGCAGAGAATTCAGACCTCAAGGAAAGTCAGGTATTCTTTGCTTACCTCCGTTCATAAAATCAATAGTGCGAATTTTGGTTCCCACAAATACTTTCTTTTGGGATGCCTTTCTTCTTCTCATCAATGCATATTAGTCTTACATTGAATCCTTGCATTATGGAAACTTTTCAAGCTTATTCAACCTCTTTCTGAATAGGCAGCAGTCGTTGACACATGTATGAATCTTCTTGTAACCCATATAGAAGGATTTGAAATTTGTATTCACCTCATACAGTATGTGTGTTGCACATTATCCTCTAGTAACATCTCCGGCAATGTCTCAGGAAGATCATTGAAGCTCCTGTCAGACAACCCATTCTGACTCTTCAATTTAAATAATGAAACAATTGCAGATAACTTGCTATGGTTTGCACAGCTCGGATACAATGGTATTTCAGCATCGGCTAGCTTTGCCAAGAACTCATCTTCTTTCTTGTTGTCTCCCTTTGCCATCTCATAGAAATCCCCCGTACCAGCTAACTCTTCATCAAAACACTCAGCAGCTTTGTATAACCCAAAGATCTCATCATTCCATTGACTTACTATGCTTTCACTTGCAACCTCTGAGTTCAATTCTCCATGTAGATACCAAACAGACCGCATCTTATAAGCCTCTTCCATTCCCCTAGTAACAAGATGGTCAACTACCATACTTCCTGAATGAAATACAATTCTCTTGTATATTGTGGCACTCAATGAAAAGACATACAATCATATCAATCCCTCTCAAAGCTGCATCCACTTCCCGTACAAACTTTGAAGTCTCTCTCTCATAAGCAGGATAAACTCTTTGATTGTGAATCAAAAGGAAAAAAAAGTAAACAAGTTAAGTCTCTAAACACCTACTGAAACCTAACATATACGATTAAATTCATTACCTGCTAAGATACACCCATGCTTTGTCCACCATTCTATGTTCTAACCTAAATTGAAACCTTTAGTAACATAAAGAACCATTTCATAGTTAAATAAAGACTTTTTGACAACTTGTCCTTAGATTCATACCAAATAACACATAACTTTTCCTCAAATTCATAATAAAATCACTCAAAATTAGACCAAATAACACAAAACTTGTCTGTAGATGATAACTCAATATATACATACTCGCTAATTCACTCTGAGACAAATCATTACAAAGCAACGATGTCAATCACACTATCAAACACATATAAGCATGTAAAACATGATACAAAACAAATAAACTACAACATTTAACAAAAATGAAGACAAAAATTTTTTTTTGACAAATCGAATCCCTATACTCTAAAATCGAAAATGATAAACTATAATCCTAGGATATTGTTGTTAGAATAGAATACAGGAAATCAAAGAAAACCGGAAGTCAAAGCAAGAAAACATCTCTTCAATTTAAGCTCACTATCGACAAAGATGTCGCAATTCGGACCTCCTATACCTTCAGTAATGGAAAAGGTCTCTAAATGGTGGATGTGTAGACCTTAATTGGCAGATGGGAGAAGCGGATTAGTGGTTTCAAGACTGAGGATGGAGATGACTTTTTCTTAGGGTTCTAAGAGAAAGAGGGAAAATGAGAGAGGAGAGAGGGAAACACGAGTAGAGAGAGAGGGAAAGTGATTAGATTAGTGATTTCCTGTAAGTGTGTTGCGGAAAATCTAAATTTGTGTTCCCGCTAACTGAAACTCTATCACAGTGTTTATCTAATGTATGCTGTAAAACGAAAAAATTCTAAATCATCAACGATAGCAGCTCAGTCAAACGTGCCATAACAATATGCTATCAATGTAGACTTTTTTTGTAGTAACTTAACTATAAGATCAACTAATAAGGTGTTTAATAAATACAAAACTAAACACATACAATATGTCAATTTAAAAGAAAAAATAAGATTCTAAAATCTAACCTTAAAATACCAATAATAACATATGTTACCAATCCTTAAACCAATGACAATCATAACTTACAACATATATTCACTCATTTGTGTTGAAAACAATTCAATTTTAGTAAATCTAAATTTACTCATTTAGAATTGCTTACAATTACATGATTTTAATTATTTTTTCATAAAAATATTGTTATAAATTTTTTGTAAAATTAAATACATGAGAAGACTTCACTAACTCGAGAAGATTTCACAGGGTTATAATCGTAAAAGTGATTAAAGTGTTTTTGTTTGGTCATAAGAAAATAGTTGTAATTTCATTACTTTTTTAGTTACTTTTGCATTTGATTGAATTTAAGATACATTTCTGCATTTAAAATTAAGTTTTAGGGCATTTTTTTGGAAATCCCCCAGTACAACATGTACTAATTATTTGCTACAGATTTGTATTTTGGAATAATTTGAATTAGGGTAATAACTAAATATAGATTTATATTTATAAGTAAATGATAGATATCACGAGTAACAACTTTTTTTTTACAATAAAAGAGTAATTACAAGTGTAAAATAGTTGCACATCAAATAAAAAGATGCAAAGATGAATAATATTAATTTTGTGAACAGTAAATGTTGTGAACTGTATTTAGATTTAATAAACGATGCAAATAGATGATCAGTCGAATTTTCAAATTGTTATGCTTATTTAGGTTAGTCGCAGTAGAATAACTTAGTTGGGTAGTTGACGGCTGGTTCTAGGTATGAGCGTTGGATTTTTGATAGTCTAGATATCAACTGATATTAACTAAACAACCACTTAAATCAAAATTATTATAAAAGTTCATTGAAAATGAAGAAAGTACATGTAACTAGTTATATAGATTTAGAGTTTTTTAAATTACAAAATAGTATCAAATTCTTTTGAATTACTATCTCTGTGTATGGCACAAAAGAAACTTCACCTAATTACTTTTTAAAAGATTTTTGAGTAAATTGTGATAATTCTCAAAACATAATTTTTTTACTTTCTCTATTAAAATTATTCATTACCACTTCATTAATAATATTTATAAATAAAAAGAAGAAGGAAAATACAAATAGGATCATCATACTAAAGAAATATAGTTCATAGAAACTATACATTTTTGAAATTAAATCCAACGAAGCAAGAAAATTTCATAAAATGAGTTTAACATAATGGAAGGTGATTCTCCAATGGTTTTCTTTAATTTTTATATATTATATTTTAGTATTCATATTTTTAATAATTAAATATAATCACTAAATTTTGAAAAAAAATCAATAAAACATACTATAAAATAAAATATTTTTAGAAAATATAATAATATGTAGTCAAATACAACTATACATAGTATAAAAATATTAATAATATATTTTAATAAAAATATTTTAAAGAAAATAAAACAATAAGTACTAATATATAATATAAAAAATAATATGCAATTGTGAGATATATATATATATATATATATAATTATAAGGATTAAAGTGAATAGTATTTTAAGGGGGTGAATAATACAATTTTGTTTTGTGGTCAAAGCATCTCTTTTTTAAAAGACGTTTTATCTCAGCACAACTTTCGAAGGAAGTTCTTAACCACTAGTCTAAAGGCCCCTCTGGCCTGAACTTTCAAGTTGACTTTCCCGGTTTGGCTATTTCCGTTGACAACTCTCCTTTTAGATTCAAATTTTTCCCATTTTGGGAGAAACCCACTGGATAAACAACAGCTCAGATACATTGCATACAAGGTTCTGCCCCCGACCTCGTCGGAGGGCCCGTCTCCTCCGACCATTCTCACAACCGGAAGCCCATACTTCCATCCTCGAACGTCATGGGACCATACTAGAAGAATATTTACAACTCTCTCAACCCTTAGCCCTCTCCAGATCGGCTTGTAGAGTCGACTGCTACTCCTCTAAAACCTCTGCTCGAGATCTCTGGTACCAGTAACAACAACTCCAACCCTTCAGACCATCATCGCCATCAGCGACCTTCGACACATGCTACGGAAGTCCCACAATCGTCAGTAATAAGGGATTACACATATCTACGACGACACTCAACTAAGCATGGCACGCCATTTCTCCTATACCAAAAAGGGCAAAGGCATCTCCTCTCCACCACAAAAATCGCCTCTGATACGTATCAGAGCACCAGAGATCGACACTGCTCAAGCGATTCGTGAAAATGAACTCATCCTGATCTGCAGACTAACAAATCCTCGAGAGCAAAACTTAAGGAACCTGATACCCTTCCTATCAAGAAGGTGGAGTATGAATGTAGAAGTCACCGGTCTGACCTTGGACAGAACTGTTGTCAGTTCAGATTCAAGTGTAAATAAGACCTAGACACCGTCCTCCGTAACAGGCCGTACCAGTATGCAAGATGGATGCTGATCCTGCAGCAATGGGAACCCATCATCTCTCCATTCTTTCCTTCTCATATACCTTTTCTAGATAAAGCTTAAGGGTCTTCCCCTTCACTATTGGAACCCAGAAATGCTGAACAACATAGGCCGAGAAGTAGGCCAGATGGATGGCTTCGAGATAACACCAACGTCAACACGTATAAAAGTCATAATCAACGGAATGAAACCACTCATGAAGATAACCATTGTTGAGTTTGGAACTGGAGAAGAAATCATTGTATCTATGGAATATGAGAGGCTAGCTAACCATTGCAGTAACTGCAATTAACTCACCCATGAAGCACGGTACTGCTCTGCTCAAAGAGAGACCATGCTGGCCTACAAGGCCCCTGGACCTTCTAAAACACGGACAAAAAAACTACAGGGACCAAAGAACTACAACACCCAGAATCAGAACCGCTTATCAGGAGACAGCAAGGAACCAGCACCAGAATCTAAGGATTGAAAGAAGTGAAGAGCAACAGGACCGTCTCCATTTCTACCAGCGATTAGACAGGCATGGTAGACCCTTTGGATCGAGACCATTGTCAAAACCTGCAATTATCGCACAGAAAGGAACTTATCAACGTCTCACCTCCTTATAACAAGAGATATTCTACTAAAACGAGAGCTTTGAGCACCCACCGACTCACACACATACATGAGAAGTCCAAAGGAATACAACTCCAAGAGATATGATACCGTTGAGGTCAACTCAAAAAGGAATCTAAGACAGAGCAAGTCTAGAAGAATGCCCCTCTCATTTGGGAATACTACAAACAACTGAATGTGGAAGTAAAAGATCCCACCAACTAGCTCTGAGCAAGTCGATACCCTCTTCACGGCCCATGTGGCAGTAGAAGCAGCAATATACCCGAATGCCCAACAAATGCATGAAGCAATTCTCAGCGAATTACTAGAGGACACGATGAAAAATATGAATATTCTGGACCCTATGGAAAGTTAATCGAGATGTCAACGAGTTTTAGATGGAGAAATGCACAACCTTATGGCGGAAACAGCGACAACTATGCTCGCCCATGCCCTTAACAGCAACAATCACAACACGACAAACCAAGCTTTCTATGACAGTATACAACTGGAAGATCAACACAGCTTGGAGGAAAATACTACTGTACAACCAGTTGCAACCAAGGAAGGGAGGCAGACCACCAGGGAAAACTAAAGCAAATCGCAAAACTGCAGCATGTAAAATAACAATTCATCTCAGAACAGGATCCCGGAAACGTAAGATACAAGCAATCCAGAACTCTCCAAGACCTAGCAAGACAAATTCCAAGCAGGCTGCTACCTAGAAGCAAGATAATAAAAGGAACCAGACAATCCAAAGCCCACAAACTCAAGCTCCTAGGCCGCCCTTAGCAAGCACCACCAACAATGAGAATGCAGAACCATCTACACATACTAACAAAAACATCAAAGACGTCGATGTGGCACCAACGAGGAATGCGGATTTTCAAAATCCGCCCAACTCGCTTCCTTAAAAATACTAGCTGAAATTGTTGTGGGTTGTGGAATCCCATTACAGTTTAGCGGTTGAAGGATCTCAAGAAAGAGTTGGACCCCGACATTATTTTACTAATGGAAACGAAAAAATCCCCCGGAGTTTCTGACATCAAAACTAGATCATTTAAACTTCGAATTCACACACCATGTACCATCCCATTCCCTTGGAGGAGGAGGTCTTTCTTTATTCTGGAACTCTGTTGTGGACTATGTAATTGCATCTTGTGATAATTTTATGGACACTGAAATTATCTATAAGAAGAAAAGGCTCTTTGCAGCTTTCACCTATGGGGCTCCATAATATCAGCAATGCCGACAAGTACTACAACGGCTCATGAATATCGGTCTAAACAGGCATCATCCTTGGTTCTTGAAGGGAGATTTCAACGACATCCTAGACAACAACGAGAAGGAGGGAGCATCACTCGAGCAGAAGTGACTTTTGTGGATTTCAGGAATTTTATGTCCCAACGTGACCTATTCGACCTACGACATTCCGAGAACTCCCTCTCCTGGAGAGGAGTATGCCATAAACACACTGTCGACTAGATCGAGCCCTATCCAACAGCACCTCGGCAGAATTGTTTCCTTCGGGACGGTGCTTGTACCTCAACTTCGAAGGGTCTGATCACAGACTTTTTATCTCACTGTTTGAACCAGACACAAAGAGGAAACATGGACTCTTTAGATATGATAGACGACTGTGCAAAAAACGCAGAAGTCAATCAACTGATCGCGGAAACTTGGGGCCGGCATATATCCTCAGTGGAGGAGAAAATTACTGTGTGTAGACAAGCGATATCACGCTGGCACCGGCAGCACCATGAGAATAGCCAAAATAAAATCAAAGAGACAAAAGAGAGATTGGAATTGGCAATGGCAAGCATCACAACGGATGAAAGCCTCATGCAGGAAATTAATCTTGTACTAAAAAGGCATACAAAGAAGAAGAGGAGTATTGGCGACAACGCAGCAGAACGCTATGGCTAACTCTCGGTGATAGGAACTCAGGGTTCTTTCATGCTACAACCAGAACGAAGAGGAGTATTGGCGACAACGCAGCAGAACACTATGGCTAACTCTCGGTGATAGGAACTCAGGGTTTTTTCATGCGACAACCAGAACTCGAAGAGGAGTATTGGCGAAAACACAGCAGAACGCTATGGCTAACTCTCGGTGATAGGAACTCAGGATTCTTTCGTGCGACAACCAGAACTCGACGGGGTCTAAATAAGTTCTCTGTGATTGAGAACTGTGAAGCCCAGGCTGTGTTTGAAGAGCATGAGATACTCGAAGTCATTACAGCCTATTTCACCAACTTATTTACTTCCAACAATATATCACCGACGGCTATTGTTGATGAGACGCTGAGCAGGAAGGTTTCAGAGGGAAAAAACATAGGGCTCACAGCAATTCCATCAACCAAAGATATAAAAAAGCTCTCTTTGCGATTCATCCAGACAAAGCCCCGGGACCAGACGGGTTCTAAGCCGATTTTTTCAGAATAAATTGGATCACAGTCAGACCAACAATCTCATCAGAGATCATTGCCTTCTTCCAACAGGGTGAATAGCCTCAGAACATCAATCTCACACATATTCGGCTCATCCCGAAGATAAAAGCGCCCAAGGCAGTCTCAGGCTACAGACCAATTGCATTGTGTAACGTCTATTACAAAATAAATATCAAAGATCATCACAAGAAGTCTACAACCGGTCTTAGAGAGCATCATTGCCGAAAACCAGTTAGCATTTGTCCAGGGACGAGCAATCACGGACAACTTAATGATAACTCATGAAACACTCCATTACTTGAAGCTATCGGGTGCAACAAAGCATTGCTCTATGGTGGTTAAAACCGACATGAGTAAATCTTATGACAGATTAGAGTGGAACTTCATTGACAATGTGATGAAGAGACTCAGACTTAATGATATATTCAGAGGATGGATCATGAGCTGCATCACCACTGTTACGTACTCACTTCTTCTGAACGGGGAGACCTAGAGATCGATCAGTCCATCTCGAGGTTTAAGACAAGGCGATCCTCTCTCACCGTATATTTTCATATTGTGCAGTGAAGTATTGTCGGGACTATGCGCAGCAGCACAAAGACAAGGACCCCTTGCGGGACTAAGAGTTGCTCAGGCTAGCCCATAAATAAATCATCTGTTATTTGCGGATGATATAATGTTCTACGCCAAGAAATCTCCTACAAGCGTGGATACACTTAAACAAGTTCTCATCAAATATGAAGCAGCTTCGGGACAGATGATCAACGCTTCAAAATTAGCGATAACTTTCTCTAGTAAGACGCCAGTGGAGGTCAGGAACAAAGTTAAAGACAGCCTCCGCATCACAAAGGAAGGAGGACTAGGGAAGTACCTAGGCTTACCTGAGCACTTTGGCAGGAGGAAGAAAGATATGTTCACCTCTATCGTTGATCGCATTCTAAAGCCGCAAGTTGGAGCACTCGACAACTCTCTTCTAGAGGAAACTAGTTATGCTCCAGTTTGTCTTTTCTGCAATACCTTCCTACCCAATGAATTCCTTCAGACTACCAAAGAGCCTTACTAAAAGGATACAGTTAGCACTCACTAGATACTGGTGGGATGATAGTTCGGAGAAAAAAGAAAATGTGTTGTATCTCATGGTCAAAACTTGCAAAATCAAAGAAAGATGTGGGCCAAGGTTTCCAGGAGATCGAGGCTTTCAATGACGCCTTACTTGCAAAGCAAAGCTGGAAAATTTATCAAGTAACCAAATTGTTTACTAACAAGAGTCTTACGAGGCAAATATTCCACCAAGACGGTTTCCTTGAAGTAAAAGCTACAAACACTTGTCACATGGCTGGAGAAGTATAATTTGTGGCCAAGGCCTGCTACTTTAGAACATGGGGAGGTGCATCAAAAATGGAAAAGACACAAAATTATGGGATGAGCCATGGCTTTCTATGACGAAGTTACTACAGCCAATGGGTCTACCAGATTTTGTATCATATGACGTCACAGTCGCATAACTGATAGTGGAAGAAACAAGTGAATAGAACAAAGAAAATATCAATAATCTAGTTCCTTTCGAAGCCCAAGATATCCTCTACCTCAGACCAAGCAAGCTAGGAACAAAGGACTCCCACACCTCGCTCTCTACAAAAAATGGAGAGTACTCAACCAAAACAAGATATCACATTGCTCTGAAACGCAGTGAAGGACCTAATGCTTGTATAAACACCACCCAACAAATAGATTGGATGCAAGACATTTGGATGCTAGCTATTCCACCAACGATTCGAGTTTTCTTATCGAAAATAGCTAATGGTGCTTTGCCTCTAGGCAAAAATCTGGAATCAAGAGGATTGTTAACAAATGTGAAGTATGCTTATTGTGGAATGAGAGAAACAGTAGGACATCTTCCTCCAATGCACCTTTGCGACTGCAGTTTGGGCAAAAACCCCTATGTTTCATAACCAGCAACATGATAGGGACCTACCAGAAAGGGACTTCATATAAGCACTCAAAGCATCCAAAAAAGTAGCAACTCTTCCACTTACATGATTAAGGTTAAGCGCCTTATTCCTTACGTTGTATGGTCTATCTGGATTGCTAGGAACCAGAAATTTTTTGAGAATAGACATTTTGATGCAGAAGCGGTGGTTACTAAAGCAGTGGCGGATGCACGTGAATGGCAAGAGGCCCAAATGTCAGCCAACATCCCGAGTTGCAAATCGCATAGCACTACTCAACCGCAACAAAACCGTAGAGACAAAATCATCATCAACACCGACGCAGCTTGGAATGAGGAAATCAGGACAGCCGGTCTACCCTGGATTTTCACAGACAGCTCGGGGAAGTTGCTAGCACAGGGAAGCATAACAAAGGAGTGGGTGCATCGCCTTTACTAGCTGAAGGCCTTGCCTTGAGAGAAGCTTTACTTCAAGCTCAAGCACTCGGTTACAACAAGTTACTCGTTAAAACGGATGCTTAAATGTTAATCAAAGCCATAAATGGAAGAGAATCAATCAAGGAACTTTTTGGAATTCTTCAGGAAATCCTCAACTTGACTTGTGATTTCTCTGCTTTATCTTTTACGCATCTCGTTCAGATAATAGCTCAGCAGACTATCTCCCAAAGGAAACTCTTGCTAGCTTGCTAAATGGTGTGTAAAAACTATTCTACTTTTATTAATGCACTTGTTGTTCCAAAAAAAAATAAAGAGGTGAATAATACACTCTTAAATTTGAAAATTACTATTTACCTTCTTAAAAAATAAGGAATTAAAAGATTATTAGAATGCAAAACATCTTTATTTTTAAAGAAAAAAGTCGCTAGTGATGCTTTAAATGGGTTTTGTAATAGTTTTGGATACGACAAGTGCTTTTCATCATCACCATGATTCACTTTCTTTTCATTTCTGTTATATTAATATATCATATAGTAGAGTTTTGTTTTTACTTCATATAGAATAATAACTGAATTTTTTGTAGACATTTATATGATTGAAACTATTTCAAAGTTAAAATTAGCATCTTTACATATTGTTTAAATAAAAGAATAATTTATTTTTGAAAAAGAATAAAGAGAAGAACAACCAAGAACACTGACAGAAATAAAATTATGAAATGAAGAAGATTTTATCACAATAAACATATTATGATGCACGTCGATCAAATCAACTGACAGAAAGACAAGACAAAAATAACATTATGAAATGAATTAAGAACAGTTATACCCCACGGACAACAAATCAAACCCGTGAGTTGGCAAAATAAACAAAGTGCTAAATTTAATATCACTCTGGTTGTGGTGAGACCCGTAAACTCAAATGTTTTGGAACTATAAATGCTTTAGCTAATTCATAGTAAAAAAGACTTCGGTATTCATATGCGAGTCTTATGCGGTAACTGCGAAAAATATAATGTATACATGTGGAATGATGATGAAATTAGTTTACAAAGAAATGGAAAAGTTAACTTTCCCTAACTGACCAAACCATGTTTTGAATAGGTACCTAAAGGTATGGTAATTAGCTTTCGGTTTGACATGATCTTTGTTCTACAAAGTTGTTATGTTTAGAGAGAATTGTAGTCAAGTAGTATTTTGTGATCTCTTTTTACCATTGTCTTAGGATTTGTATGAATGTAACAATCAAACTAAAATAAAGAAAGAGTTGTATAAAGGAACATTTTACTTCCCCTTCAGTCGAAAAAAGAACACTTTTACTTCCCCTTTTTGGGTAAGAAGTAAGAACATTGATCTAAGTCTGAGGTGCTAGAGATTCTTTTTGCTATAAAACTTGATTTCTTAGCTTTTATTGGATGTATATTTTAGAAAGGCATTTATCGGATGTATATATATGCAACATAATGATCGTAAAGATAGTAATTAACCTCTCTCGCAGATTTAATAACAAACCAATATCCTTGAGGAATATATTACAAACTTTCTTAAGAGATCTAAAACCAAAAAATTCCATCTCGTGGGGATTACTTTTTTTGGTAGGCGGCTCAAATCTTGACCCGTAGAAAGACCCAAGGTGAGCTTAAAAATACGACAAGAAAGTAGCAAAAACAAAGGAAAGACATCGAATCATCAAACTAAAGAAAAGAGAGAGGATGGTTTTTCAAAAAAAAAAAAAAGAGAAGCTACCAAAATATAAGAAAAAAAACGTCATCTTTAACCATCTCCATCTCCATCTCCTCCAGCTAACTTGTTCTTTGTCTTCTTAATGAAACTATATTGATCTCATCGGATTATGGAAGTCAGATCTTGAAAGAAGAGTTCATCACAAGGAATGGTGAGACCCATGTCGTGATCAAAACCAAACTCTTCCTCAGCTCTTCTAAGGAGACATTGGAAGTCAAGATTGGCCAAAAGGGAGATAGGGACAATGTATCTGCTCCTATTTTGTCCTACATAAACAGGGAAGTGTCCGTTTGGTACATCAAGTGGGAGATCATCTTCTTCATATCCTCCTCCTCCATTCTTCTTTCCCAAACTTGAACATCTGTTGAGAATATGCCTAAGCATTGTTGTTTGAGCAAGTTTTGTAGATTTCTTGAGGATGGCCATTTTCTTGTGTTTTGGGTGATTTTGACAGAAAAGCTTTTTGTTGTGTGTGTAGAAAAAGGGAGTTGGTGGATAATATTGAGGGGTGAGGTGTAAATATTTATAATGACATGCATGTGTGGTGTATGTCTATGTGCCTGAGAGAGAAGGGAGAAATATATGTAGAAGCCACGCACACAATGGCCAAAAAACATTAAAGGTTATAGCCATTTTTTTTGGTTGGTCCTATTATGACACTATGGTCCCCTCGATCTCCACCTAGCTCATAACAAAATAACCCATAAAATGCTATGTTGTTGATCATAGTATGTATTTGAAAGTTTGACATACACAACTTTTAGGCTCTTAAAAATGGACTCGGAACGATTTCTAATTAGTACGGTTTGATCTTAATTTTAGTACAATAAATACAGGCATAAAGAAAACAATATCTATTATAAACTTGTTGTCAATCACCATTTACAACCATGTAACATTAATGAACAAAGAGCTAAAACTCAAATAGATGTTTACATACTGTTTTCATATATTATTAACTGTGTAAAACAAATTAGTTTGTTTTCTTAAACTAAGATAATAGATTGTAGCAAAGTCGGTGATATTCTCTATATATTAAAATAAGAGCATTTTTAATAAGTAACATTTAAAGTGTATTATATTCACAGAATTGTCATTATGCTGATGTGTCAGCATGAGAGAGCTTCTCACATTTTTTATATAAATAATTTTTTTTACTAGACATTGGACCGTATTGATTTTAAATTCCTTATATTAACCAACGATACCATATAATATAATTTAACTGTTAAAACTTTTATATAACTTAAGTAATTAAATATTTTCACTGATTGGACATGTATTAGATTATCATGTTCATAAATCAATGTTTTAGCATATAGTTTTGTTACTCATTGCCCGTGAGTTTTCGGAGTAGAATATTCGAGAACACTTATTATCCCTTATATATTAATTTTGAAGCATTACAACATGTTTTGGTAGCCACGTGTCATCACTACGATGGTTCGTAAAGTTCTTAGAAAAATAAGTTGGTCCATCTAAACATATATTATACTTTTTATTAAACGAACTATCAAATTCATTATTAGTGTATAAAAGAATATTATCTATTTTTTCCTTAGAAAAAGCTACGAAATTACTTAATATGGTTAACAAATATATGACAATTAATGATTTGAATAATAAAGATTTGAACCATTTTTGTATCCTCCATCTTTTTTTTTAATTTTATATTCTTAAACGATATTAAACAATCACATTAAGCATATAATTAAAAATTTAGATTTTTCTTAAATGCTAAAATTTGAATATTTTTAAATTATTATTAATTACTAAGACTGTTAAAAATCCACACTAGAATATTTTTGATCAGTGGTTTAACTTTTTACTATAACAAAATACAAATAATCATAATTTATATAAATATAATGTTTCATTTAATATATATTCAGATTAAATATATATATATATACATTTCAATATCATTTAGATTAAAATATGTATCATATATAAAATACACAAATATGTTAATTTTAAAATTGCATTGAATAAGAAGCCTCAATTAATAAATATTTATATTAAAAATAATAATTTTGTTACAGCAAATATTAATATAAAATCATATAAATACAAAGTCTCAATTAATAAATATTCATATTAAAATATACTATATACCATATGAATAAATGGTTATTTTTATTATTTACCAAAAAACAATTATTGTAAATAAAAAGATGGACTTTTTTGTTTATGAGATACTCCAATTTAATTATTACGTAACAATTATTCGCTTCTCGGTTATTCAATATATTTATTATTGTATAATACATAAATGAACACAAAATAAATAAATATGTATAAATAATTTGTATACATAATTAATAATCATTCTGCACAAGCGCATATCTCAAATGTTATCTGATTAAATCATTTCAAAAATATAATTCTTCATATCGAAGTGAGATGGTGAATTATAACATCTGAATGATATAATTGAAACTCATGTAAATTAAATAGATTTAAAAAAATATCAACAAACATGACCCTATTCGTCAACCTTATATTAACGGTCATTGACTATACGTTTGGGACTTATGGTATGATGGTTAAATGATCAAAGATGGTATTTTATGATTATTAATATATAAGTTTCATAGCGCGCATGTGCACGGGTAAACACCTAGTAGTAATAGAATACATAAATTATGCCGAAAGGTTTTTTAGTACATGTACTTGTTTTGACGGGTAAATAGTGCTTACCGAACTTGTTCAAGCGATACAAGTATCATGTTTATATATAATTGTATTTAATATTGTAGAAACTCGATATTTAATATTGTTTTTTCATCATAATATATATCATTATGAAACATTATGGCTATATCCTTCCTTTTTTTTATGAAAGGGCTTTAAACTTTAAAAGCAATATACCTTTACAGAAGAAGAATATTTTACTACAATAAATCTTTTAGGGCAACATTAAAGTTTTCATTCAGTTCAAAAAAAAAAACATTAAAGTTTTCTCATGTATTTAATCTTGAAAATAATTTATACAATTTATAAAACAAAATTGGTGAAAAATAAATTGAAATCATGCAATTGCAAATAATTCTAAATGATGTAAATTTATATTTAATAGAATTGAATTATTTTCAACATAGATGAAAGAATATAGGTTGTAAGTCATGATTGCCCTCTTTTTAGGGTTTGGTAACATATGTTGTACTATTGTTTGTATTTTTAGGGTTATATTTCTTAATCTTAATTTTTATTTAATTATAAATTTAACATATATGTGTTTAATTTTGTATATACTCAACACTTTATAAGTTGATATTATGTTTAGTGAAGAGTTTGTTGCTATTTATTTTGTTATTTGATTTTAGGATTTATGAGACTTTTAGAAATCTTCTAACATAATGAATAGTAATAGACTTCTTGAAAAGTATTCTAGTGCATTTTATGTTAGATAACTTCCTAAGAAGTCTTCTAAACCAATATGTTTAACATAAAAGAAAATTTTGTCTCTTTATAGAAAAAAGTTACATATTTTTTCTCTTCCTCTCAAATGACTGCAACAAAAATGTCATGTTTTTCACTCTAAAACTCTCTAACCTCTCTTTAATCTCTTTGAATTTGAAGACAACAAATTTTATATCAGTTTCTCATATTTTTGTCTCATGTCTTTCACGCTATGTAACCTTAATTTTGTAGGTTTTGCATTTCATAGATTTCATCTTCCACTCATTTAAAGGTAGACCTATAAATATTAAATGTGTATTTTTGTGTGTTTAATATATGTCAGATTCACAAATATAGATTCAACATAAGGTTATTGTTTTATTTATTATTTAAGCATAAGAAAAATTATTTTTAATTTTTTCTGTTTGAAGCCATTTTAACGTTTTGGGATATACAGATTTTTTATCTGAGGAGAATATCGGACTTCAGATTTTATTAGCAGATTTATCTAGAAAACTTTTGGAGAAGTTTATTTTACAAACTGCCAAAATTGGTAAGATTTTATTTTCACCAACTATTTTTGTGTTATTGTGTGTCAAATCTAAATAAAGTTATAGATTCAGCTTAATGTGATTGTTTTCTTATTATTTTATCTTAAAATTGTTCATGGTTTATATTTCTTTCTAAAAAGTAAGATATAGAACATTAATTTTTTTGATATATTCTTTTTTGTGTGTTAAAACCAAATTAAAATATTCAAAATCATTGTGATTATATATTTTTGTTATTATTTTATTTGTAAGAGTTTATTTTCAAATAATATAAAGTATGTTTTGTTTTCGTATGTTAGATTCAAATAAGAATATATATTAAATTTATTGTAATTATTTTTCTTCTTACTTAAGCTTAATTTTTTATCTTTAGTTAACATCATGTTAAACATTTTTATATCTACATGTTTTTTTCATATCTGAAAAATACATAACAAACTTCATAGAAGACTTCACGGCAGACTTCTCAAATAGACTTCTCGGGAGGCTTCTTAGAAGATTTCAAGCAAATTAAATGGGATACTAAAATTGGTAGATTTCTCTAGAATTCTTCTGATTTGTGGTCAAATTTCAGTGAAAATTTTAGTTTTCTCATAAGGTTAAAAGACTCTTGTTTTGATAATTTTTATAATATTGTAAATAACAACTTTGTCTCTAATCTATTTAAAAGATTCTTTGTCTACTGTTTTATTCATTAATTCAAATTTTTTTAACCATAAACTATGTCTTTATTGTAAATTTTTTGTTAAGATTTACGCAGGTTCAACATAACAAAGTTCAAACTAACGTTCTATACAAAGCTAGATTGGTAGTGTAGTAACACTATCGTTGTAGATATTTAATGAATGGAATTTTTTTTGTTTGTTACATAATTCATTGATTAATTCTGGACATAACACTTTACTATAAATTCCAAAACATAAGGATAAATTCATAACACAATAATATAAGTTCCAAAAAAGACAAACATAACAATAAACAAACATAGAACATCATCTTAAAAGAATTATCAACAATAAAATCCCAAAAAAATATATTTCACCAACCATTTTCTATAGACTACACGTAAGTGAAGTATCATCTGCAAAAAAAAATAATAAAACACATTAGCAAGCATAGAACATCATCTTGAAAAAATAAATCCAGAGTCTCTCATTACGTAGAAACATTAATAAACATGAATATTTGTATCTTCATAATTATAACCAATTAAGTTATAAATTTCATTCATGAGCCACAATGTTGACAAATTTATATGAACTAAACAAAATATTAAAAAGGTAATTTATATTTGGATTAAATGAAATTTTAATAAATATTGACGTAGAAGGCTTCTTAAGAAGTTTTCCTTCGTAAATTTGGGCTTATTTTGTATTTGAAATTTTTCGATTAGACTAGAAAAGACTTCTAGAGAAGTATTTTTTGATAAGCAAGTTAGTTTTGCAATTGACCAAAATTTTATAGATATTTGACTTTTCCAAAGAAGTCTTCTTATTGTCACATGAAGTCTTCGAAGTGTCGCAAGAAGTCTGTGTACTTAGTTTTGCAAGTGACCTTGTTTGAATTTTGAAGAGAAGAATTTTAGAAAATTCTACTACTGGAAGGCTTCTATAGAAGTCTGTTTTCAAAACCAAATGTTTGACCAAAATCTCGAATAAAACTAAAGAAGACTTCTTAAAAATTCTTCCACGAAAAACTTCTCAAAAAGTCTTTTAATTGATATTAAATTTTTAATTCTTTATTGTCAATTGCAGACTTAACCTACAGAGACTTATTGCGATACTCCAAAGACTTTGTGTGGCTTTAAGAAGACTTCTCTAAAAGTCTTCTTTGGAAAAGATAAATTTATGCAAAATTTTGGTTAATTACAAAACCAACATACTTATTAGAGAAGACTTCTAGAGATGTCTACTAAACTTTTTTGTTACAAGGAAAATTTAAAAAACTTCTATAAAAACACACACACAAAATAGTCAATTATAAAACCAACATGTGCATTAACCAAAAGATTTTTGTAGAGAAGTGTTCTCTGCGAAACAGGTCCGTAAAAATCAAATATCATTCTGAGATCTTGTAAGGCTAATTTTTAGCTTATCTAAGTACACATCACTTCTTAATGAAAATTACTCATTCTTGATCAAGAATCCTGAACTTGAATAACGTCTAAGCTTATAAACATTGAAATAAAAAAAACTGAGATTTTAGAATGAAATGAGAGAAAAAAGTTTATATGTATAAGAAGTGGAGACATGAAGATGTAGATGTCGATTTTAGGTGCATTTATAACTTAAAATTAGTTGTTTATGTAGTTGATATACTGATGAAAATGTGAATTTGAGAAATAAGTGATGAAGATTGGGATGTACAAGTAAAATAATTATTTTTTATAAAAATAAATTAAAAATAATAGTATTTTCGTTAATAATGAAACTTTTATGGTGAATAGTTTTTTAAAGAAAAAAATTATTTAATGGTAAATTTTGAGTCATATTTAAAATAAAAAACTAGTAACTTAAAATGTTAATTCACTGTAATTAAAAAAATTAATTATAATTTTTAAGAAAATAACCTTAATAAATATAATCATAGAATTAAAGTCAAAATAAAATATTATACAAAAAAGTTTATTACACAAAACGTAAAAATTGATTGTTCAAGATAATGTCGTCAGAAGTTTGACACTAACCGCTATACAGTCTAACATAAAACATGAGTCGCTTGTTGAGCCGAACTCTGCGTTCCAAGTGTCTGGCATGTAAGCTTCAAAGCATGAGTAAATGCTGGGTTTTCTGCTACTCAATGATGTGAATACTGATTTGTTTTAACAAAAAATAAAGGAAAATTTGTCTTCAAATAAGTTGCAAAAAAAAAATTGTTTTAAACAAAGGTTTACTCGACGAAACATTTCAATTTTTTGTACGAAATATATTATTTGAAAAGACAGATTTATGAAACTTAAAAAAATGAATTCACTCCAGATATATTTGAAAGAACATTTCAAAATGAGTCAAATCGTGTCCCTGTCTACCTGCAGAGCAGAGGCGTCGTTAAAGAGCGTTAATCACGGACTTTGGAAATAGCAAATGTACTGAAGAGTACAAAGCACGGCAGGATTTGTGGTTAGGAAAAGCTTGTGATACTCCCAAACAATAAAAATATATTTTTCACTAATCTTTATAGTTTCTTTTTAATTTTCTTTCTGCAAACACCATCCATGTGCTCTCCTCTCTACTGTTGCTATTTTCTCAAAGCTCTGATTCTCAGTTCCTCTTTTCCAACGATAGGTTTCAATTATTCCCTAAATTTCAGCTCTTTAACTGGTATAGTAGTTTGATTCAATCGTGAACACTCTAAAATGAGTGGCTTATAACGATCCCATTTTTGGTAAATAGTGTATGTGTGGATAAAAAACGGGAAACATGTAGGACCAGCTGATGACTCTTTTGAACTTGACGTGAGAGGCTAGGGACGTGCATGTCGGAGCATTACACTTACAGACAACTACAATTATTTGTTAACATAGCGATATTGTGATTTGCACCATGTTAAAAACGCGACCGCCGAACCCATTAAATCGCCGCTTATACGCTACTCAGTGAAGAGCCATGGCGATTTGCCCCAATTCACTCAAAAAAGTAGAATCTTAACAAATAAAAAAAAAACTCATTTCTCTACATTTTATACTTGGAATCATGTGTTTCGTTAAAAATCTATAAGAATCACTGAAAAAAAGTTAAGAATCGTGCTAGAACGGAGGTGAAATGCACTAATTAAGACTTTTGGTCTAATAGATAAGAGTAAGAAGATGAGGGCTTTAGAGCATGAACAACCATGAACCCCATTAAGTGTCTCTTAAGTAATTTTTAATAATAAATGTAAGTTAAGAGACATAGTTAAGAGACGGTAACATTAGTAATCTTGATTTCATTAAAGAAAAAGTGAAAGAATAGCAAAACCGACACACATAACAGAATCACTGGAGCACACTATATCCTCAGTACAATTATACACATAATTATATATATATGTATATATACTAAAAACCTAAAATTGATATCTGATTAATCACCGATTAATTTCTGATTTTTTTCACAGCTCGCTAGGCCCTACCTTAGCGTACGTACAACGCCTAGCGAGTTTTAAACATTGATTTGCACTAAAAAGAAAAAAAGTGTGGTTAACTATAAATTGGAGTAAGAAGGTGAAAAATATGAACTATGCCTTAGTGGTCGGATAATACATAGCGTCCCACAATGACTTTAAAGGCCGTGAGTTCGGATCCGTTGCTCTCACTTTACCCTATCACTAGGTAGAGATCCGCGCCTTGCGCGGGATGAGATTGTATTGGCAATATATACAAAACGTAAAACTCCCCTTGCAAGCAACCAAGTCTGACTAGCGTCGGTAGTCATGCTCCCGGGGATTAGTCGGTTGGGTCACGATCCGTTGGATATCTTGGGTCAACCAAAAAAATGAAAAATATGATGAAAATAAGAGAGATGAAAGATAATAAATTTAAAGTAAATTTTCATCTCATTAAAATGAGTAAAATTCACTCTACTTTTTGCTGTTTTTTCTCACTTTTAGAGTAAAAGAGATGGAATAAGTTTTTTCACTTGGTTGGCTAAAATTAGATTAAAAATAATTTTCCACCTACTTTAGTTTACTCTAACTCTACCATATAGTCATAACCTAACTGTAAAATTTTAAATGTAAATGCAAGGGTTAGTTTCACACATTCGTTAACACTTTCTAAAAGAGAATATCAATAATATTCAAACAAGATCATTCTTGATTTATTTCCTTAATAAAATGCTCAATCTTACGTAAAATGTTCTTAATCTTATGAATAAATTTAAAATTTCAGTAATGACATTTCGGTCTTTTGGTTTGAGACTAAAATTATTTAACTATTAATTTATGGAAAATTGTTAAAAAACCGTTTTTATAGTATCACTTTTCACGTTTATCTTAATCACTTTTACACTTATTTTTAAGAGGAAAAAACACACTTATAACCCTTGGGTTAACTAATCTAAAATTTAGGATTTAAAGTTGAAGGGTGAGGGTAGGGTGGAGTAGGGTTTAAGAATGTAAAATTTATAATTCTAATTATTTATAAAAAAATGACCTCTTAAAAGTGATATTTATAAAAATATCTCTTTAATAAAGGTAAAAATGAAAAGTGATACCAATAATGTGGTAAACATGAAAATTCCCCTTAATTTAATTCATTATATTTATGATCCATTATGAAAGCTCTTTCCAACATTTATAAATTTAAATTTTTAATAGGCCTTAACCCTACATATGCTTATGAACAAAAAGTTACCTACATAAATAGTATTGACTGTATTTAAATATAAAAATATTAATAGCAAATTGTAATTATATATAAGCTTAATAAAAACTATTGTAACAAATCGAATAGTTTATCAATTTTATGTACTACTTAAAAATATGAGATTTTAGTTTTCAGAAATATTATCAGATTCTTATGGGTTTTTACCAGTCCGGTCAATGTCAGGTCAAGGGTTAATAATATGTTTGTGGATTTTATCGGATATATAAACAAGGTTTTCACTAAATCTAAACTGGACTATATACGGATCATCGGATTTACCAATTTGACCGCGGGCCCGAGTTAAATAGGAAAACAATACTTATATCTTAATTTGTCTATGAAAATATTATGTTTTCGAACCATTTAAATGTAGATATACGCTCTGGCCTCAACATTCAATTTAGTTCGGGTATTTTGGTTTTTGGTTCTAGAAATTTAGGAACCGTTCGGATATTTATAAAATTTGGTTTGTTTCAGTTATTTTATTTTTTAGTTGGTTCATATAGCAAAATTGAGAATCGACTAATATTAAAACCAAATCTAATTCGGTTCCATTTTGGTTTTTAGGTTCAGATAATTCAATTTTTTTAGTTTAAATATCAGGTTGTTTGATTAAAAATATTGGAAAATTCAGATAATTTATAAAGTTTTGGATAAAAATATTCAGGTAATTTAGTTTATAAATGGTATTTTATGAAATTTAGTTGTTTAGAAATTAAATATAATTTGTATTTTAAAATTCGGATACCCATTCGATTTTCGGTTTTTATTTTTCTGTTCTAAAGGTATAAGAATCGCTTGGTTATTTATGAATTCGGTTCAGTTTTGGCTATGGTTCTTCAGTTTTAGATAATATGTTCAGACCTATAAAATATCTTATATATAAATTCATATAAAGAGCTATTTAATTCCAAAATTAAATTCCGGTTTTCAAATTATGGATCAAAATCTAGTTTCCTTATAAAACATAATACCTTGGTCTAAAGGAAGTACACAAAATTTGTTTCTAGTCCCTTCAGATTCAAAACAAGTTGACAAATATAAAGACTCAAAACAATTTTAATTTTTTTTTTAATAATATCTTTTTATAAAACATATATGTTTCAAGGTCCAAGAACGCTTCGACAACATGCTAACCCACCAATACGTTTATAAACCACCACGACAGACAAGTTCTTGTATAAAACTTGCTTTCAATTAAAAGCATGTGCATGATAATGTTGGTTTCAATAAAACATCAATTAAAAGCATAATCTTGTATGCAAAAATTCAGTTAAAAAGCAGTCTTTTAAAAATATACCCTAATTTCCATAATCAAAGGAGCTGATTTGGTCAAAAAGTGTTTTGATGAACGGTTTGAGAGTAGAAAATTGTCGCAATCAGAAACAAGCATTTTTTCTTTTAATAATTCTATCTGCGTTTCTCTTGGGAGCTATGGCCCCATGTGTTTCGGAGAGCCACCTGTGTCTCTTAGCTTAATTTTTTTCGTTATATACTTTTCTTATATAACACAGAAATCAAATCGATGGATAATTTGGAAGATTGCATTTGCACACTTTAATAATATGTTCAACTGACTTCTTCGCAAACGTCGGTTCTGATTGGTTTCACTAGAGTAAAGTGGAATAAAAGAAAAAGGATCCGCGAACTATTTCCCTTCAAAAATTATTATATATCATCTTCATCAAATTTTGACTTAGTGTCAAATTCTTATGATTTGAAAATTATAAATTTATTTATTTATGAATTAACAATTTCGAATATATTTCTTTTCGAATCGTTACTTCAAAACTTAGTTATCCAGACCATGATTTTAATTAGTTTATTATTAACCAAATAGTTTACACCGACTAAATCAAACTAAAATTTATAAAAAAAATTATTAGAGAATATTGTTTCTCTTCTTGTTGAAATTTCAAAATATAAAT